>OY755204.1:22439869-22504338 GCA_963576765.1 Draba incana | reverse complement strand
CACTTGTCACACAAGACTAGAGCAGACTCCCCCATTGCCTATTTTCCATCTGAGGCCATGTAGAATGTTTTTCCAAGTGAAAGAATAACCTTTGTAGTCATCAAATTCTAGGAACTTATCCTCACTAAAATATCTATTTTTGAGCACTCTTGAAATTAAACATTGAGGGTTTTGGATGATTCTCCAAGCTTGCTTGCACAAGAGAGCCTAATTAAAGTATTGTATATATTTAAACCAAAGGCCTCCATGCACCTTTGTGAGACATAACTTCTTCCAGGATATCCAATGGGTTTTCCTTTTATACTCCAATGAATTCCACCAGAAAGATGCCATGACACTTGTTAAGCTTTTAAATGTTCCTTTAAGCAATCTGAAATAGGACATAGCATATACTGGCATTGCCATGGCCACTGCTTTCAATAAAACTTTTTTTCCCCCAAAAGACATCGTTCTAGCAAACCAACCAGACAACCTAGACCTAAGGTTCTCATGAATGTATGCTAACATGTCTATTTTAGAGCTACTAAAGCATTCTGGAATACCTAAATAAGTCACTACTTCTCCTTAGCTTTAGGGACCTTGGAGCCAAAAGAGATACATACTTACTAAGGTTTACTGTTTGGCCTATTGCATCTCCATATGTCTTCAATATTTTCATCAGAGTAGAGCATTGACCCATGGTAGCTTTGCACATGAATATGCTATTGGCATCATATGAATAGGCTTTTGATAGCCATGTACTCCAAGGACATATTTGGATGAGCTCTCAGGCTATGTACAAGCAATGATGATGCTGTCTGAAATTAATCTTTCGGGGACAAAAGCTGATTGAATTATACTTACAAGAGCATCCAAGCAAGGTTGTAAACGGGAAACCAAGATCTTTGAGATGATCTTGTACTGAACAGAACACAAACTGATAGGTCTGAGGTATGTCATTTTAACTGTTGCGACTATCTTAGGAAGGAGACATTGAGTAAAATTTCATCTTAGGCTGAATTCCAGTCACAAAAAAACTCCTTGAAATATGTGATTACTTTCTCACCAATAACATCCTAGTACTTATGATAAAAGTATCCATTCATCCCTGTTGCACCAAGAGTACTAGAAGGCTTGATTGAGAAGATTGCTTGCTTAATATCTTCGCTGATAACACTGGAGATGAGAGCCATGTTCATTTTTGGGGTAAATTTCTGAGAAAACCCTTCAAAAATCTCTTGGAAGGGACCTGGATTAGACGAAGGGAAAAGGTATTTGAAATAATCAACAACAATCTCCCCTTGTGGTCCTGAAACATGTCCACTCTTTTTTTTTGTCCTATCACCTTTCACTAATGCATGAAAGAACTTGAGGTCTCCCTCCACATGCCATGTCCCTCTGCTCATATGTTGCTGAAACAACTCTTCTTCCCCATATTCATACATCAGGCTCTTTTTAATCCCTTGAAGATGGACTATTAATGGAAACATGGCTGATTGTTCATTTTCTAGCTCCTCCTCTAGTTGATGTATCTTTTCCTTGGCATTGGTATTATTCTATTTTTTCTAAGTGCTCAAAACTTTTCTACATCTTCTAAGTATGGCTGATACTGACACAGAACTTCCTCTTCTCACAAAAACTTGAGACCAGGCTTGAATGATGGCTTCCTTTACCATGGGTTTGTTAAATAGTGTCTCATCAAACCTGAAAAAAGCTCAATATGATTCAGACGAAGCCAAGAGTTTCACTAAAACCGGTCTATGATATGATCCCTTTTTCTCAAGAAAAACTTGGTTTGCAGCAAGGAAGAGCTTTAGCCACTCCTTGTTTCCAAAACAACAGTCCAGCTTACATTGAATGTAAAGAGTTTCTCTCATTCCTCCCCATGTCATCCCATTTCCAGAGCAAGGAAACTCTTCCATTTGACAGGCTTTCAGCATATCATTAAAGGGCTCAAACTCTTTTAAGCTTATTCTTCGAACACCAATCTTCTCCTCATTACTCTGATTGTCATTAAAATCTCCTTAGATACACCAACCTCCAGACCTTTTGACCCCAATCCTGGAAACTTGTTCCCACTACTTAGGTATATCCTCCTTTGTGGTTCCCCGTATATACAAGAAATAAAAAACCTAATAATACCATATTGAACCTCCATATCTAACAAGTTCTTATCCGCCAACTTCGTCTCCAAAAAAAAGACTATCTTTATGAGTAATAACTACTGAAACAACCTACATTTTTTATAAAAAAAAATTAATTAACCCTAATTTAGTATTCCCATAAGTACTAAATCCTCAATGGCTAATTCAGGAGAAACAATACTCAGCAGAAAAAAACAATTAATCAAACCAATAATCCAACATAAAATTCCAATAAATCAACCAACTCAAATTCAATTCCAGAATTCTAAACAAATAAGAGGGGGTTATTCGTTAATGGAATTTAATGGATTAAAAATCCAAACAAAATCCAGTGTTATTGGTTCTATTAATTTAAAATCTATGTTATTGGTTCTATAATTTTTGAAATTCATCTTAAAATCCGGTGTTATTCAATCCTACAGATTTACTTGTGGATTTGATTTGATATAAAATTTTAGTGGATTTGGAAGGATTTTAATGCTAAAAACGCAATGGCTCAAATATTGAGGTTTACCTTGTTATTTGGATGGATTTGTTATTAGATTTTTAATCATATCATATTAACGTCACATATTTATCAAAGATGTCAAATTTACAATAATATCTCACATAACGTAAAATAACTTATATAATGATAAATTTTATATTTTTCCAATCTTTGTTTTATACAATATTCTATATGTTATAATGAAAATTTATTATATTTTTTTATAAAATGTTATCTTTATATAATCTTTGAACTTGTTACACAAAAACCTTATTGATTTCATTTTGATGGTTTTTTAAAACTTTTGTCGATAATGAGAAAATATGTTGGTCTAAAAATAAATTATACCAAGGTAAATAGATAAGGAATATTATTTAAATCCATATAACTCCATTTGGTTGATTCATAATAATCTATTTATTAGATTTTGGAATCCACATAAATCTCTTTAATTGGATTTTAAAACCCATTTAAATCCGTTTAATTGGATTTTAAAATCAACGAATTCATGTAAGATTTCTAAATCAACAAGGATTTTCAAATCTATTAAATTCCAAGAACCAATAACCCCCATTAAATCTAGCAATCTAAACATCAACTTCAACAGACACAACAATAACAAAAAACCCTATCACCCTCTTCCTACTGCCTTGATTATGCGATCATAATTTTCCTTTACCTACAACACATGGAAATAAGAGTTACGTGAGTATTTCATAAACCCTTAGTGAGCTGGTCATTCCTCATACTGGCGTAACAAGCAAGCTCACGTAAACAACAAAATAACATCATCAACCAAAATCAAGCAACACGAAGCTATTTAAACAATTTTAGTTACAAAACAGTTCATCTCTGATGGCGCGGGTTTTGATTGCGCATCTAGGTTTTAAATTTATAAATCCTAATCTGCAAGTGCACAGTTCACAATTGTAGTACTTAAGGCTCGGTCCACAGGAGACTAAGTGTTACACTATAAATCTATATAATGCAGAATAAGCTAAGCGATTATATATTTGGTTTTAGGGTTTTTGTAAATTCAAATAAAGTAAAGGGATAGATAAATCAAAAAATACAAGATAAAAGAAATCTAAAGAACTTATGCAACATATTCTATACCGGATTTAAAAGATATGCAACTAGTGTTCATGAACTTAGATCACTGCGGTAGATCCATTCCACTTTCGTGGCTCCGAATCCTATTAAACCAACCCTAATAGACTCAGCCTTCGCAAGGTTATTACAAGGTGGATTCACGCATTAAAATCGGGATCTGATTGTTTGCCAAACTCCGTAACTAACTGATTAGGTTGTTAGGACGCTTGGCCCATCGAATACTTGGTCCGGTCGATATCAAAGCTTTTGGAATCGATACCGGCCTATGATCGATATCTAGGTAGCTAAGCTAGATCAAGCATTAAAGTATCAATAAAGACAGAAAACTAATCTAGAAGCAATTCAATAAAGATGTAAAAGATGCAAGCAAAAGAATTTAAATAACTTTATTATCAAGTATACAACAACTCTACATGTTATGAAACATGGAGCAGCTAGAGAAGTTGATAAAACTGTAGATTCGTGATAGATAAGTGCTCGGCATAGGTAGATCTCTCAGCACAAGGCTTGAGATGAACACCATGGCCTTCATCGCTCTTCTACAAAGGATAAAGATGAAGATCTAAAGAGAATAACGAAAATACATGTTTATTAGTGATTTGTAGGTGCCTAGGGCTGCTCTCCTTCTCTCAAGAGGCTAAAATAAAGTATATATAGGTGTTGGAAGATTCTCTAGGTCGGCAAACTTCTAGGGTTTCATCTTGGGCAAAAAGGTCTTTTGTCGATAAGTGCGCAGAAGTGGCCACGGCACCGATCGGTCACACCGGTCACGTGATTTGGTCCGGGGTCTGGCTCAAATTCATCTCCTTGTGCGTGGCTTCAAGTAAATGAGCCGGCCCATGGGTTGGTTCGGTTCTTAGGCCCATCTTGGACTTGATTCTTCTTATAGGCAGAATGACATACCTTCAGTAAAAATTGAATAACTTGCACACTTCAACTCGAAATGCTATGGTTACAAATTTTCTGGAAATATAACTCAAAGAGATATCTCCATGTAAATTTTCATCTCCGTACAAGTCGATTTGGTTGAGCGTCCGAGGTGATCTTTCGGGGACATAGAATCTGTCCAACTTGGAGAATCGTGAAATCTTGGCATAGGAGGACAAAGATAGGTTCCTCTGGCCTTGGAAAGTTGTTGTGGGATTGAGAATACTCATTTGGCTCCATGTTTCTCCCCTTTTGATGATTGTACCTAATTGACTCTTAAAAACCAAATATACGAGAAAACTACCTCTTTCGATTGAAAAGCTTATTATATAGTATAGAAAATAAATAAAAACGGATAGTGAAAGTGGTAAAATACCATGTATATCAACTCCCCCAGACTTACACTTTGCTTGTCCTCAAGCAAACAAAAGGTTAGTAAGGACGAGGATTTTGAAAACACGGGAACTCACATATTCTTTGGATCTTGTCTCGATCTCTAAACTTGTAATCCAAGTAAAGACTATGTGAGTTCATGGACGCTTTTCATCATCTTCTATCGTGATACCGATAGTGTGTCCTAAATTACAGTCCCTGCAAAATCTCAACTTCAAATCAATCGACTCTTTTACTCTCTTAGATTCTCAAAAATCTCCGATCAAGGATATTTACAAGGATACGGGCTAGGTGTTTCGGGGAGGCTAATATTTAGTGGTGAGGGTAAAAGTGTTTAGGGTTACCAAAATCTCCAGTTGCGCGACATTATGCAAAATCGCAAGAGGGAATGGATCTATTGAAGTCCACAATTTTCCAATCACCTTGTTGTTCGCCTTTTTCTCCCCCAGACTTAGATCTTTCGCCGTGAATCACCGTAAAATTCTTCTACTCATTTCTCCTTGGTGATGTGGCTTCTCATTGGGTATTCCTTGGCTTTTGACTCTTTCGAGAATCATTTTCCTTTCCCAAAACACTTTTTTTTTTTTTTTTTTGGATTGGGGGAAAATGGTCTCATAATGATTATGAGTTAGATAAGGCACGAAATTGTTACCATGATTAAGCATCCAAGGATCGGCTGGATCCTCTCAAACTTTTAGGGATTTCGTTGGCATCCTCCTTTCTTCTAGTGTTGGTCTTCGCATCTTCAAGTGATTGGAAAATTGCGGCAACCCTACTCTCTCCGACGATTTTACACATATCTGCATAATGCTCAAGTAGACAGAAGTGCATGAGGTCTGAAAGAAAGGTTTAGGTTAAGGGCTTAGGTAGGGTACCAACTAAAAGTGAGCTGGCCATCCATGACAACAAGAGAGTGGTAAAAAGAGGATAAGATGTCTTGAATGTGATTCGTTCATTGATCGAATATCCTTAATAAGAAATAATCAAAAATCATATTAGTAAACCATATTGAGAGTCGAGATCTTATCCATCAAAATAATGCAAGTAGTAATCTCTCTGGACTCCATTCGGTCACTAGGTTTCTGAATCAATTGTCCGGAACAAACCCTGCAATAATGGTCACTTGGTTTTGAAATCGAAATGCGTCGATCCTAGAAAGGTTTCATCATTCCCAACTAATTTTGACTCAATAAAACGGTTTTGAAAACTTTTTTTTTTTTGAAAAACATAAATATCCAACACAAACAAACGTGTTAGTAGCAACAATCCCCCCAGACTTAACTTACACCGTCCCGGTGTAAATCAAATCAAATTAAGGGTGAAGTGTTGGAAATAAAAATATAAAGAAAAAGAAAATATAAAATGGAGAATAGAACGAAGTTACTGGATAAAGGAAATCTCAAATCTCCCAAAGTTGAATCGGCGTTGATGGTGTTTGAAGAAGGATCTTGAAACTCCCCAAAAATTTCGCTAGGCCATGAAATAGTGCTTCTCAATTTCCCTCACCAATGCATTCCACCATAACTGAGTTAGTGCATTCCAACAGTGATCGCAATGCCACCACAAACCTTGGTTTGCATCGTGGAACCCTTTCCCGAGTTACTTTGGAAATTCTTAGATATTGGTAGTTGAACAGCTGCTGGAAGAAGTAGCAAAATTATTTCTTCAAACGGTGAAGTAGAGGATTCACAATTTGGTTGATAAGGCTTCCGTGTTTTCTTCTTTCTTTGTTCACATCTCTTGTAGATAGGATCTTATTCTTTGAAGAATCTCTGAATTTGAAACTGTTAAGAGCCAAATATCCTTGCAAAAACTCATGAAATTACTTGTTAAACAAACTTGGACCTAGGATCCAGAATACCGAAGTAACAAAAAAATTATCCAAGCTCATTCTAAAGGAATTAAGTATTGAAAAGATAAGTGTAAGATGTGTAAATCATTTAAAATCAAACTGTTTATCAAACAAAATTTTTAAAAGTGCAATGTGAAATTCAAAAAAAATCAAATAAATTTAATTTAAGAAAATCACTATTTAAAAACATTTTTGGTATGAAAATAGTTCATTTATATTTAAAAACCATTTTAAATAATTTAAAAAGAAAAATTTAGAAAACTTACCTCGTGGTTCGAGCCGGTTCGAACCGTGGTCCTTGGCTCGTGTCAGGTCAAGTCCGTCGGGTGGTGGTACGGGATGGTGGAGACGCGGGTCCGTGAGGGACTCGGGTCGGATGATGGTGTGGTCGGATGGGATGCGGGATGGGGATGCATGGCACCGGGCACGTACGTGGGTCGGTGCCATTGTCCGAGGCATGGATCCGCGGGGCAAGGCTGGGACGGTTCACGGGACAAGGATGCGTGTGCTGCGGGTCGAGGCTGGGATGCGGGATGAGCTGGCGTTGGACGAGTGATCCGCGGGTCGGGGACGCAGCATCCAAGGCTCGGCACCGGACAGATTCCCGTGTCCGGGGTCTGGGAGCTTCGGATGCTCGACCCGCGGGACGTGTTCCTTTCGGACACCGGACGGTCGGACAGATCGGGACGCGCGCGGGACGAGCGGCCTTGGCCCCGGTAGGATTCCCGTGTCTGGGGTCCTTGTCCGGGGTCTGGGACCGTGGGACGATCGACCCGCATGTCGATCTGCGACACGTTCGGACCAAAGACACTCGGGCACCGATCGGAACCGCGTGACTGGTGCCGTGGTCCGGTGTCTGGGACCCGACACACTTCTTCTCTTCTTCTTTTGTTTTTTTAGAAGTTTTAAAACTTTGGTTTTCTTCTCCAAAAATGCATTTTTTTAAGTTTTTAAAATCTGAAAAAAATCATAAATAGATAGATTAATGCATAACAATGTTTGAAATATGAAAAACCAAAAGAAAAACAAGATTAAAATCAAAAGAAAAGACTCGATATATGGGTTGCCTCCCATAAAGCGCTTGTTTAAAGTCAATTAGCTCGACTCCTTGGGGTTTTTATACTTGGGAATTGTCTTCCAAAGGCTTAAGGTTGCCTTTGGAGTTTGAACTCCTCCCTTGGTCGTGGTATTCATCATGTAAATGGAACGGGTACTGAACTGCAATTTCTCTTTTCTTTAGAGGAATGTATCTTGTAAGTTTAGCTCGAAAGCTAGGTGGTGCTGCGTAATAGAAGATGTTTCTATCTATCTTTGGAAAGGATAACCGTTGTAAGGGGTAATCCAAGATAGCTCCAGCAGTAGCCAAGAATTGTCCTCCAAGGATAAAAGGTGTTGAACAATTGTTCATGTTAGCCACTTCAAAGTCGGTCGGCACAATGCAATCACCGATTCTCACTGGGGAGTTCAATGCTTCACCCAATGAGCGTGTGAAAGCACCATTAGCAAGTGAAATTCTCTTGTTTCAAGGAAGAATGTTGGTTATCTTCATCATTCTCACAAGAGATTCTGACAGAACGTTGACTCCGGCTCCCGAATCGATAAGAGCGGTCTCGAATATATAGTCTTTAATAGAGCAAGAGATATTGAAAGAACCTGGATCAAGAGTCTTAGGAAGGATCCTTAGGTACCGATGGGGATTCCTAACCTGGTTGAATAACTCTTCAATCATAGCTTCGTCTTCCTCGCTTTCTCTAAAGCATAGTTTAAGAGATGGCTCGGTTTTCCAAGCGTCTTCAAAGGAGAGGGTGGGAGGGAGTTCTCTAACTAGAGAGTTGAATACCTCTATCATCTCATCATTGATCCAACGTGGTCTTAGGACGGATCTTTCACTCAAACGTGTCTTCTTCTTTGGCGGTTTTGTTGAAATTCTTGCCGTAAATCTTCGGTTGTAGGGTTTGGCCATTAGGAAAGGTCTTGGAGATTCTTCTTCCTCTTGATCAGATTTGGAAGAGTCTTCTTCAAGTGGTGTTAAGGTGCAGCAATGGGCCATGGGGGTCGGCTCTTCTTCGTTTGTTTCCAAACGGCTTGGTTCCTCCAAGGGTTCCAATCGGTCACTTATCTTCTCAAATGTCTTGGACGTTTCATCTTCTTTCTTATTGAGGGAAGAGTACTTCCACATGAGGTGTTTGAACTTCTTATCAAGAGAGTCTTGAAGGTCTTTGATAGCTTGAGTATGTTGCTTTTGTCCTTCCGACAAGACAAGGCTTGTAGAATACAAGTCTCTGTGATCATCTTTGGCTTTGTCTAAAGCTTTCGTGGCCTTGTGAGCATTGATTGCTATGACGCCTAGGCCAGTAGTGATCTCCTCAAAGTGTTCATTAGTGCTCTTGACCATTAAAGCTTTGCTCCAAACTATGGATTTTTCTAGCGTTGCCTTGAAGGTCTAAGGCATGTTGTTTTTGAACTTCTTCAAGGTGGATCAAAGCTTTAATGATTGCTATGACGCCTAGGCCAGTAGTGATCTCCTCAACGTGGTCATTAGTGCTTTTGATCTCTCCTTAAAATCTCTCCCAAAGACCATTAAAGCTTTGCTCGAAACTATGGATTTTTCTAGCGTTGCCTTGAAGGTCTAAGGCATGTTGTTTTTGAACTTCTTCAAGGTGGATCAAGCGTGTCTCCAAGTCTTGGATCTTGTTGGTAAAGGTGGTGAGCTTCTCTTCAAGGGACAAGTTGATGGTTTCAACCCTAGCTTCGGTATCTGCAACGATATTGTGGATATCATCCGCGAGCCGGCACAAGGCTTCAAGCTTGTCTTCTTAGTAAGTTGAACAGGGGCGGCCGTGGGGTGGTGGAGGCTGATTCGGCGATACATGGTGGTGAGAGGTACGTCCGTGTGTCTCCCAAGGTGTTTGTTGTTGATACGAACCATGGTTGTACCAATTGTTGTAAGCAAAAGGTTGTTGATGGAATTCATGGGGCATGGGGATGTAATCTCCATTAGAACTCCTTCTTGTCGCCATTCTCCTAGGGTTTTTGGTGTGATGTTCTATTGATAAATCCCTGAAACACACTTAAATAGAAAACAAAAAATGAAATTAGCAAAAAGAAAAGAAAAAGGGAAAATAAAAAGGAAAAACAAGACTCAGGCTTATTCTTTATCAAAAATCTATAGGTAAGCGAACAAAGTCCCCGGCAACGGCGCCAAAAACTTGATGGTGCGGGTTTTGATTGCGCATCTAGGTTTTAAATTTATAAACCCAAATCTGCAAGTACACAGTTGACAATTATAGTACTTAGGGGTCGGTCTACAGGAGACTAAGTGTTACTCTATAAATCTATATGATGTAGAATAAGCTAAGCGATTTTATATTTGGTTTTGGGGGTTTTTGTAAATGAAAATAAAGTAAAGGGATAGATAAATCAAAACATACAAGATAAAAGAAATCTAAAGAACTTATGTAACATGTTCTACACCGGATTTAAAAGATATGCAACTAGTGTTCATGAACTTAGATCACTGCGGTAGATCCATTCCACTTTCGTGGCTCCGAATCCTATCAAACCGACCCTAATAGACTCAGCTTTTGCATGGTTATTACAAGGTGGATTCACGCATTAAAATCAGGATCTAATTGTTCACCAAACTCCGTAACTAACTGATTAGGTTGTTAGGACGCTTGGCCCATCGAATACTTGGTCCGGTCGATATCAAAGCTTTTGGAATCGATACCGGCCTATGATCGATCTCTAGGTAGCTAAGCTAGATCAAGCATTAAAGTATGAATAAAGACAGAAAACTAATCTAGAAGCAATTCAATAAAGATGTAAAAGATGCAAGCAAAAGAATTTAAATAACTTTATTATCAAGTATAAAACAACTCTACATGTTATGAAACATGGAGCAGCTAGAGAAGTTGATAAAACTGTAGATTCGTGATAGATAAGTGCTCGGCATAGGTAGATCTCTCAGCACAAGGCTTGAGATGAACACCATGGCCTTCATCGCTCTTCTACAAAGGATAAAGATGAAGATCTAAAGAGAATAACGAAAATACATGTTTATTAGTGATTTGTAGGTGCCTAGGGCTGCTCTCCTTCTCTCAAGAGGCTAAAAGCAAGTATATATAGGTGTTGGAGGAGTCTCTAGGTCGGCAAACTTCTAGGGTTTCGTCTTGGACAAAAACGTCTCTTTGTCAATAAGTGCGTAGAAGTGGCCACGGCACCGATCGGTCACACCGGTCAAGTGATTTGGTCCGGGGTCTGTCTCAAAATCATCTCCTTGTGCGTGGCTTCAAGTAAATGAGCTGGCCCATGGGTTGGTTCGGTGCTTAGGCCCATCTTGGACTTGATTCTTCTTATAGGCAGAATGACATACCTTCAGTAAAACTTGAATAACTTGCACACTTCAACTCCAAATGCTATGGTTCTAAATGTTCTGGAAATCTAACTCAAAGTGATATCTCCATATAAAGGTTCATCTCCGTCTAAGTTGATTTGGTCGAGCGTCCGAGGTGATCTTTCGGGGACATAGAATCTGTCCAACTTGGAGAATCGTGAAATCTTAGCATGGGAGGACAAATATAGGTTCCTATGGCCTTGAAAAGTTGTTGTGGTATTAAGAATACTCATTTTGCTCCATTGTGCTCCCCTTTTGATGATTGTACCTAAATGACTCTTAAAAACCAAATATACGAGAAAACTACCTCTTTCGATTAAAAAGCTTATTATATAGTATAGAAAATAAATAAAAACGGATAGTGAAAGTGGCAAAATACCACGTATATCAATCTTGAGCGACATTATCAAGGTGTCGATCGACACGAAAGAAGTGCTTGTGCCAATCGACACGACAACTGCACTCGTGTCGCTCGACACCCACCTGGTGTCGCGCGACACGCCTCACAGTGCACCAAAATTGAATCTCTCCTCTCACGATTCGATTTTGGTTACTCGAGTCCCCAACCTGCACGATCAATACCACAAAAACTAGGCATAACATCCATAGCAACCGTGGTCACACACAAATCATTCACAAATCACATCAAAATTACCTTCATTACCTAGAAACCGTGGTCACAACTTACCTTGGCTTTTAGGAATGGAAAGGAACGGATTGAGACTCAACAACCATGAACACATCCACAAACACGGACTGATTCTCTCGCTGCAACGTCAAGGAAGAACCAACGAACGATTCCTCTATGTTCAACGAATGATCGAGTCACAAAACACTCACAAAAGCTCACTTCTCTCACGAATTCTCTCTTCTCAAACTCAAGGTTCTTCTCTGTGTTTAAGCCTCTCTCACGCGGCCACGAACCACCAAGAGACTTATAAACGCAAACCCTAGGGTTAACATCCCTAAACCGAGCCAAACTGTGATTAAAAAGTTAATCATCCAGTTCTGTAGAAGCTCGTGTCGAGCGACACACACGAGGTGTCGATCGACACATCTCCAACCTTCGTATCGATCGACACACTTCCATCCTTCGTGTCGATCGACACACCTCCATCTTTCGTGTCGATCGACACACTCCCTTCTATCGCTCGACAAGAACACCAAAAATACACATTTTGGTTCGCGGATGTTACAATTCTCCCCCACTACTCTGGATTCGTCCTTGAATCCCGACAAACTACTATCAAAGACCCAAAAACCTGACCCAATCCGGTCAATACCACCCGAGATCATCACACTCGATCTCCAAAGTTCTCATCCAATCTCATGTTTATACGCCCGTTTCCTGACATTTATTACTCTTAACTCATTCCACACCCCTCCCACTCGCAAGAACACATCCTTTGAGCTATCGGTGCCTCGTGCCCCATCCACTCTCAGGAACAAATCCCTTGAGCTCCGGGTACACAGAGGAACTAATCATCCCCTCGAGAGAACTAATCATCCCCTCGATACTCATAATGGAAACTAATCATCCCAAATAAGCATAAAGGAGAACTAATTATCTCCTCTAGGGAACTAATCATCCCCACTGGAGAACTAATCATCTCCAAAACAAAAAAATGAAAGAATTATTCGGGGCCGTAGCCCATAGAGTAATAATTCTAAAATGTATATAAATATCTATCGACTATTGTTTCTGCATATGGAGTTTCTGTGGATCCGGCTAAGATTGAGGCTATCAGATATTGGCCTAGACCGTTTAATGCTATGGAGATCAGGAGTTTCCTTGGTTTAGCAGGTTATTATCGGAGATTTGTCAAGAGCTTTGCGAGTAGGCCTCAGTCGATGGCGAAGTTAACTATGAAGGATGTCCTGTTTGTGTGGTCTTAGTAGTGCGAGGACAACTTTGCAAAGCTGAAGGAGATGTTGATGAGTATACAGGTGTTGGCATTGCCTGAGCCTGGTAAGACTTATGCGATGTATATCGATGCTTATGGGATTGTTTTGGGTTGTGTGTTAATGCAGAAGGGTAGGGTGATTGCGTATGCTTTGAGGCATTTGAGAGGTGGTGAACGCAGTTATCCTACTCATGATTTGGAGTTGGGCATGGTAGTGTTTGCTCTAAAGATTTGGAGGTTTTCCCTTTATGGTGGGAAGGTTCAGATTTTCACGGATCATAAGAATTTGCAGCAAATTTTTCACACTGCCAGGCTGAATGTGAAACAGAGGCGCTGGGTTAAGTTGCTGGCAGATTACGATCTGGATATTATTTACCATCCTGGTAAGGTGAACTAGGTGGCAGATGCTCTAAGTCGTTGGAGAGAAGATTCAGCTCGGGAGCAGGATGTTGAGGCGCTAGTGAGCGAGATTAGCACTTTGCGTATGTGTGCTATTTTGCAGGAGTCGTTGGGTTTACAAGCGGCTGATCTGGCAGACCTTTTGAGTAGGATTTGAGTGGCTTAGAAGGGTGATCAGGTTTTGATCGATGTAATGAGGAGTGTTGGTTCTGAGTATATAGTCTCTTCGAATGGGACGATTCTTGTACGTGGGCGGATTTGTGTACCCAAGGGTGATGTGTTGAGGCAGGAGATTCTGCATGAGGCTCATGCGAGAAAGTGGTTGATTCATCCGGGACCAAGCAAGATGTGTCATGATCTTAAGCGGTATTATCATTGGGTCGGGATAAAGAGAGATGTAGCTGACTGGGTCGCAAAGTGTAATACGTGCTAGATAGTGAAGGCAGAGCATCAAGTTCTGAGCGGTAAATTACAGAGTTTACCCATTCCGGAGTGGAAGTGGGATATGATCACTATGGATTTTGTGGTTGGATTTCCTAACACGAGAACCTATGGTGCTTTTTGGGTGATTGTAGATCGTTTGACCAAGTCGGCAAATTTTCTGGCCTTTAAGAAGACCGATGAAGATGCGATTTTGGCTAAGAAATTTGTGAAAGAGATTGTGAGGCTCCATGGAGCACCAGCCAGTAGTGTCAGACCGAGATTCTAAGTTTGCGTCAGAGTTTTAAGAGCCTTTAAGGCTGAGATAGGCACTAAGGTGCATATGAGTACGGCTTATCATCCGCAGACTGATGGGCAGTCAAAAAGGACTATTCAGACTTTAGAGGATTTGCCGAGGATGTGTGTGTTGGATTAGGGTGGTCACTGGCATGATCACCAGTACCTAGGTGAGTTTGTGTATAATAAGAGCTTTCAGACGAGTATTGGGATAGCTCCTTATGAGGCGTTATATGGGAGGCCGTGTAAGACCCCTTTATGTTGGACCCAAGTGAGGGAGAAGAGCATTTATGGTGTGAATTTTGTTCAGGAGATGACAGAGAAGATCCATGTTTTTAAGCTGAACATGAAGGAGGCTCAGGATCTCCAAATGAGTTATGCCGATAAGAGGCGGAGAGAGTTGGAATTCGTGGTCGGAGATAGGGTGTATCTTAAGATGGCCATGTTGCGAGGCCCCAACTAATCAATTTCAGAGAATAAGTTGAGTCCGAGGTTTATGGGTTTTTTTCGGTAGTGGAGCGGGTTGGACCGGTGGTGTGCTTGTTAGATTTACCTCCGATCATGAAGGCATTTCATAAGGTGTTTTATATGTCGATGTTAAGGAAGGTGGGACTGTGCCGTACCGAGGAGGAGACTTGGGAGCTTGAGGCAAAGATGAAGTTAAAGTTCGGGAAGTGGTTCGACAAGCAGGTCGTGGAGTGAGCTTTACTTATCTTTGTTTTCCAATTTCAGATGTTTAGCATGTTGTTGCTTTTATTTATGTATTTTTTGTTTTTTTTGTAACGACTATACATTTTTCGAGATTTATAAGATGGAGTTTTTCTTATTTATTTGTGTTATATAAGATGATTAGTTCTTATATGTGATGTTTTGTTGACCAGTGGTTGGTCAGGTTTGTGTTGATATTCCGAGTTAGAAAATATCGGGTTTGGCTACAAGGGAGTAGTTCTAGTCGATAGATGTTTATAGACGTTTTAGAATTTATTACTCTAGGGAATACGGTCCCGAATAACTCATTCATTTTTGGAAATGATTAGTTCTCCAGTGGGGATGATTTGTTCCCTAAAGGAGATGATTAGTTCTTCTGTATGCTCATTTGGGATGATTAGTTTCTATTATAAGTATCAATTAGTTCTCTTGAGGGGATGATTAGTTCTCCTGTGTACCCAGAGCTCAAAACCTTTGTTCCTAAGAGTGGATGGGGCAAGAGACACCGATAGCACAAAAGATTTGTTCATGCGAGTGAGAGGGGTGTCGAATGAGGTAAGAGTAATAAATGTCTGGGAACATGCGTATAAACATGAGATTGGACGAGAGCCTCGGAGATCGAGTGAGATGATCTCGGGTGGTATTGACCGATTTGGGTCAGATTTTTGGCTTGTGATAGACGGCTTGTCGGCATTCGAGGACGAATCAAGAGTAGTGGTGGAGTGTTAACATCCCAAAATCAAAAAGAAGCATTTTGGTGAGGGTATCGATCGACACCATGGGGTGTGTCGATCGACGCCAATGTTGCAGAATCGGGCTAATTAAGTTTTTAATCACGTTTTGGCTTGGTTTAGGGAACCGAACCCTAGGGCTTGCATATATAAGCTTTTCTTTATTCGTGGCCGTAGGGTTTTGGGAGAAAAACAGAGAATTGAGAGAGAGAGAGAGAGAGAGAGAGTTCGTGTTCTTAGGAATTGTTGCAAAAAAATTCATAGGAAACGTTTTCGGTGAGTTTTAGAGGCGTTGTGATCATCATTCTTCGTGGGGTCAGATGTTTCAGCAAATTTCCAGGCTCGTGAAGGTCTGATCTTTCGTGTTCTTCTTTGTTCTTTGTCATTTCGTTCTTAGTCCCTTTCCAAGGCAAAGGTGAGTGTGCGACCGTAGGCTCATGTTTGTGATGGTGGATTAATGGCTTGTGATTACTGCATTTTTGTGCTTGTATTGTGCTTGTCGATGAGTGTTTTGGTGCAGGTTCGGTTCTCGGAGATCGCGTGAAGGAGCCACAAGAGGAGAGGCTCGTTCTGCGGTTTATGTGACCGAAGTGTCGATCGACACCTAGCGGTAGTATCAATCGACATTTCTGTTGTTATCATGCGATCGACACCAGGTGGTGTGTCGATCGACACCAGTATGGTTTGTGAATTGATGTTCCGAATTGTTATTGTTAATTTATTGTGTTAGCATTGCTGATTAATTGGTTAGATGTAATTAGCTTGTAGACGAGAGGACCGTTTCACTAAGTATTTATGAAATACTTACGCAACTCTTTTTTCATGTGTTGCTGGTAAAGAAAAAATATGATCGTGGAATCAAGGCTGTAGGGTGAGGATGATTAGGATTTTTATGTTATTGTATATGCTAGTAGAACTTGGTGTATAAGTTGCTAGAATAATTGTTGGTTATTTGGATTATCGGTATTGAGTTGAATTGGAATTAGTTTATTATTTTATTAGATGATTTATTTATTTGTTTTTCTGCTGTTAATGGTAATTGTTGAATTAGTCGTTGAGGGTTTAGTATTTTTGGAAATACTAAATCCGGGTTAATTATTTATTTAAAAAAAATGTTGGTTGTTTCATTTTAGTATCAGAGCCCTTACGGTTTTAGGGCAGTAGGTTGTGTGAAATGAGACTATGTGATTTAAATTGATTATGAATAGTTAGTCAATTTAGTAGTCTTAGATCATCATCTTCGGGCCTTTAAAGAGATTACACGGTAAGTGTTAATTGTTGTTTGTGACATCTTTTGGCTCATGATACTGTTCTATATGAGTGCAGAGAGATGGATACCGGAGCGAGAGGTCATGGTAGATGAGGTAGAGGCCGAGGTAAAAGCGGAGGTTGTGGCCGTGTGTCAGTGATTGAGTCATCTAGTAGTGCGGCGCCTAGTGCGATGCAGGAGTCAGAATCCCAGGCGCATCATAAAGGATCCGAGTTTGAGACAAGCGTGAGTACCAGTGTGGGTGCTATGGGTGACGGGAGAGGTGTCGGGTTAGCTTGTACAGGATTGGGCCAAGGTGTGGGTGTTGCTCCAGCTCAGGATCATTTGGATCGTCTTGATGACACAGTTGATGGAGCGGTTTCCGACGGGGGCTCCGATTCAGGCTCTAGTGGTGCCTCCAGTGGCAGAGGTGAAACCGAGGGCTGCGGTGGCTGAGGTGCATCTGACATAATAGGAAATGATGGGTCAAATGCGGCATTTGAGTACTGGGTTCTTTTCAGACAGTATTGGTCTTGAAGAGGCGGACGAGAGGCGTATGCGGATGGAGCACAACTTTCACTCGGTTCGATGTCCTGAGGATTACCGAGTAGAGTTGGCGGTCCATTATCTAAATGGCGATGCTAATCTATGGTAGAGAGTTATTGATGCCAGGAGGCCTAGTGCTGTGTGGACCTGGGGTGAGTTTTTAGCTGCGTTCAACACTAAGTACTTTCCTCTGGAGGCTCTAGATTGTCTCGGGACGAGGTTCGTGAAGCTAGTGCAGGGTGATCGTACAATGCGTGAGTACGACATTGAGTTTAACCGTTTGCTTGTGTACGCTGATCGCGGTCTAGAGGACGAGCAGACACAGGTGAAGAGGTTCCTCAGGGGACTTCAAGCTGATCTGACGACGCGGTGCAGAGTGTCCACGTTCACTTCGAGAGCGGAGTTGGTTGAGACGGCACCGTTGATAGAGGTGGATTTGAGGGAGCAGATTCCCGTTGTGGTTCCGCCAGTTGTTACTCCTGCTTTTCAGCCTAGGAGGTAGTAGTAGCAGAGTGGTTCCAGTTCTGATTCTGGCAAGGGCGGCAAGCCTGCGCAAGGCCAGAAACAAAGTGGGATAGCGCTTCCAGGCTCAGTCAGAGGAGCGGGGCGTGTTATGGATGCTGGAGTTTGGAGCATTGTAAAATATATGGGGGCCGGATCTGGATATCCCTATTTTCAAGTCTAGATCCGGACCTTTTAAATATATTAAAAATATTTTATTTTTTTATTTTTTTTTAAATGTTTTTAAAAATTATACATAATAAAATGAATTGAAAATAATGTTGTATTATTTTATTTATTTTTAATTAAATTATAATAATTTTACAAAAAATCAGTCTTTTTAATTATTTTAATACTTTTTTAAAAAAATTAATGTTTTACGGATCCGGATCCAGATCAGTATATTTGCGGGTAGGGGTGGGCATTCGGATTATTGGTCGGATTCGGTACGGATTTTTTGGATTTTCGGATTGGGGCTTACTAATACCATTCGAGTATATTTCTATTACGGACCGGGATCGGTTTGGATCCTTTCGGGTTTGGGTCGGATTTGCTATTTATTTTAAGATCCAAAACTCATCCAAAGTCTTATCGGATTCGGTTCGGATCCGGTTTTATCCGAACCCAAACATAAGTATAAAGCCATTAATGATATTGAAAATAAATTCTAAATATAAAAGAAAGCATGAATTCACCCAAAATGAGAAAGAAACAAGTCTTATCTTTTTAAAATGTGAAAGAAAGAAAACGAACCATAAATAAAAGATATACATTGTTTCTATATATTTGGTTTATTCGGTTATTAATTCGGTTATCGGATATATCTGAAACCGAACCAAAATCCAAATTAAACAAATTGAAAATCATTCGGTTATGTAATAATAACCAATATAGATCCAAACCGCTTAATTTCGGTTGAGTTCAGCTTCGGATTTTGTATTCGGATTTTTTGCCCACCCTATGGGTGGAACGGATCCGGATCCGGATAGTAAAGCCAAAGATCCGGCGGATCCGGATATCCTAAAAAAATCGATATCTGGATCCGGCACACCCCTAGCATATGCCATCTGCCATTTCATATCGGCTCCTCATCTAGTAATACGAAGCGAGAGCTATTGTCATATTAGATTTTTTCATATAATGTTAATACGAGATTCTTGAGATGATTTTTTATTAGTTTAACATTTATGTGTCATAAGTTAATTATCTAGTACATGAAAAATGAAATCTACCTCACTTGTAAATCAGATAAGATTAGTTTATCACTTTCACAATTGTAGATGTTTACTAAAATTAAAAATAAAAAATATTGTAGGGCACCGAAAAGAAAACAATTATTGAAGTTTGACACGATTTACTAAACTTAAAGCATTTTACCGAAGCAAGCATACCAAAAGACTTAAAACAATAAAGAACCTATACAATCATAAAAGGCACATATGTCATCTTCCATTGCACATTGGCTCATCGTCTGGTAGTACGAAGCGAGAGTTATTGCCATATTAGAGTTTTTCAGATAATGTTAATACGAGATTCATGAGATGAATTTTTATTGGTTTAACATCTACATGTCATAAGTTGATTAGTTAATCTACTATATAACACTTAGCTAGCACTCTCCAGGGACTGCCACGTGGCTGACTATCTATCTGACACCAGTCCATAAATATAAAAACCTAATTAAAAAGCAAAACACTTCATGGATTCTCTGATCGTCTCTTCGGTTCCAATCTCTTCCCATTCCTTCTCGTTTGCTTTTCATCCTCACCGTTTCAACTCCAATTTCAATAATCCTATCAACTGCGTTTAAAATTCAGAAACTTATGATTGGACAATTCAATCAATCTCGAGAGAGAGCCTCCATATACTAATGCCCAGAAAAGATCGGTTCTCAAAATTCCGAGAGAGAGAGAGAGAGAGAGAGAGACGACATTGACAATAGCGAATTTTCCTCTGGCGATTTTTGGCCTCTCTATCCTTCTCCCTCTCCCTCATCATCGTCCTCTCTCTGTCTTTTATCAAGCTCCCTTTTTTGGCAAACTTTACAGAACAATGTTCATTCACATTACATTTGTCAAACATAAGTTTTTTTTTTAGTCTCCAAAGTTTGGTTAAAATCGACTCAAAACTTCTCGGTTTTTCTTTCTTTGCGTATGACTTTCAAATTTAATCGGATCTGGTTTCCTTTAAGTGTTTCCATGATCACATTGTCTCTGATCTAGGCATTAACATTCGAAGCATGCGTTTGTATTTGTTGTTAGCTTGTCATGTTGGTTGGAACTAAACTTGAGCACGTTGTCTCAAAGCTTGCTCTCGAGGTTAAGGAGCAGCAGACGGGCACATGTGGTGGGGCTTAAGTCAAACCACGCGATGGACTCTTCTGGTTTGGGAAACCTAGAATTCTATTACGGTTGATACAGTTTATCATTTTTCAGGTAAACAAAAACACCTTTCGTTTCTCAGTTCTACACAACATGATCCATGTTTAATCACAAATATGATCCTTATATACTTCATGTTAATTAATGCAGAATGCATTTAAGATGGCAACATTCATCTAGTTCTTGGTAAGACCACCTTATAAGTACCTGCATCAATACTTAAATCAGCTATGTAAGAATCTGAATAGATCGTTCTTTTTCATGAAGAACCATGTGATGATATCGAGCAAGCTCATTTACGGGTGCGTTTCAAAAACACAAAATTTCACACCAACCAGCTGTCTCTAACGGTTTTTTCTTTGTGGTAAATGCAGAGTTCTTGTTCAGTTCTGGTGCAGTTATCGCACAGTGCCTCTCAATGTAAATGTCACTCAGGTTCGTCTAAATCTTTCCTATATCTACAAGCTCCATAATTTTATAATTAGGCCAATCATGGTCAATGATGAAACTTTGTTCATCAAAACTAAATAGATGGGATCTCGGTGCAAGAAAGCCGTAATAGCAGAAAGCGTAAGAGACTCACTTCACAGTTGGTGCAAGAGAGTGAAAGAGAGGTTTAAGCACACGAGATCAGTTTGTTCTCTCGACACAGCAACAATAGACGAGAGAGACGAAATCACAGTAGGAACATTATTGAGGAGCTCATCAATGACTTCACTAAATCAAATCACCATAAACTCCAAAGACCAAGCAGAGTCCATATTCAGAGCATGCTTCATCTAGCAGTACTCAAGATGAATACACATCGAGGGTCGAAGAAAATCTGTCTGAAACATACAATAACATCGGTTCGATCCCGCCTCTAAACGATGAAATTGAGATTGAGATTGAGATTGAAGAAGATAATGGAAGAAGAGAGAGTGGTAGTGAAGAGAATAGTAATGGTGATGGTGGAGAAACACTTTTTGACTTGTTTAGAAGAACTTGATGAATCTTTGGTTTCTTGCTTGGTTAAGTTGTAATTACTTCACATCTATAAATAAAAAGACATAAATTAACAAAGTAATGAATCTTTGGTTTCTTCTTCTTGTTGAAGCTTGGTTAAGTTGTAATTACTTGGAATTTACCAAGGGGGAGGCGTGGAAATGCGGAGAGGAAGACTATTCTGGATGCAACCATCATCTTCTTGGGGAATTTACCAAGGGGGAGGCATGGAAATCCAACCTAGGAAGTTACCATTTGCATCATGGTCCTTAAGCTCAAGCTGCATCCTAATCATCCTTTATTTCCTATGGGATCTGACCTGCTTTTAAGGTCTCTCATTTCAGCCTAAAACTTTCTTGTTCATTTTTCCTTTCATTCTTCTTAAATAAATAGCATCATGCATTCAAGTTTAACATGAGAACCAAAGATTAGTGATTACCTTGAGAAGAATGAAAGGACAAGTCTTATTTATTGAAACTAGTTAAATTTTGTGATCCTGATAAATCTTGTTTGTTGTAAGTTTTGTGTTAGGAACCTCAAACGGAATGCTTACTTAATCTATTAAGCAACTTCAGCGAAATCGGTCTCCAAGTTCTAAGTAAGCCTCCTCTCTGTCTTTATCTTATCCAAATTAATTTTACATTTTTTTATCAACTTTAGACTCAACAACTCATAATCGCATTTCAAAAACGGAAAACCTATTAATATACTATCAACAGTTTGTGCCTATTGTTGTTACAGATCAACGTGGTGGAAGTTTATGGAGTTTACTATGGTGCTTCCCTAAAAAAAATTAGGTGATTTTCTGTAAACCAAAGCTTACATAATATTCAGGTTGCTACATGTACAAAAGACACCAGAAGCTACAGCTCACATCCATATTGGCTGCAAGATCTGATAACAAATGAAACACTAATGTATGTATTCAGCAAAAGAAAGCTTTTATAAAACTTGTAAATTCATATTGAAGAATTGCGTACATTAACCTTCTTTGGATTCTCAGTCATCACCTGAGCTGAGAAAATTTCTACTCTATCCATATAATTTATATCCAAACGGCGTATATGTCTTTCTTTGTAAAAAGATTGGTAATGTTGTATAATAAAGCACGAGATTGAGAATGAACGTGGCTATTTTTAAGTTCATAAGAACTTCGTACAGTCTCTGAGATAATTTTGTCAATCAATAGCTCGATAAAAAATGCATTAAATAAAATAAATACCGATGTGTGCGTGTGTATTTTGCTATTTTTATCATTTGGTCTCTACTGGTCGAACTCTGAGAACATGAGAGTCTTACTAATGTGGCAATTCCAAAGATTGATTTCACAGTTAAGGATTAGATACAGTCAAGCATTGGATTCAAGATGTCAATGGGGTTATTGATACATCTCTTTTGTGGCTATTGTCTCTGTCTTTCTTATTGTTCATATAGTAGTGAGTCTTACATACAAATGGATGCAAATGTTAGCATTTGTCCTTGTCAATTATTTCTTTCAAATGGATAAAGAAATAAAAAGTAATGAGCCAGAAGAAAGAAGAAGAGGAACTCTTCAAAATTTATAAACAAGAAGCTCTTCACTTCTCAAGAAGAAGGGGAAAACAAAGGGAGAAATTGCCAACATAGCACTTATTCAAGATTCACATGCGAAACTAACACTTTCCATAAAATTGTGCGTTTTTTACACTTTGTACCACTATTCATGACATTTTCATCTCAATCCACTCAAATAATTACGTTGTGCCATCTCCTTTTCTTTTTCATTTTCTCACCGTTGCACGCCAACCTTCCTCTCATTTTTTTTTTCCTTTTTCTTTCCCTTTTCACATTTGTTTTGTATTTTTCTAATATTTAAATTTATAAAAATTAAATTTTCTTATATTCAAACACCATTTTCTTTTCTTCATCTTTAGACATCCATATTATCATATATTTTATACATATTAGTTCTTATAATTTGTAATTACTTACTATGTAAAAAAATGTACGGATACATACACATATCATATGCCGTACATGTGTCGTAAACATGTGTACACATCTATACTACGGACAACATATCATATGTATGTGTACGTGTTTGTATACATGTACATGTGTACGTGTATGTGTCTATGTACGAATGTACATGTATATACAACTACTTACATATATATGTCCATGTATGTGTACGTGCATGTACGTGTGCACAAATATACAATACATCATATTATGTGTGCGTGTATGTGTCTATATACGGATGTACATATATATATACAATTACTTGAATGTACATCCATATATGTGTACGTGCATGTACGTGTGTACATATATACAACACATCGTACTTATGTGTATGTGTACATGTCCATGTACGTGTGTACATGTATATACAACTACTTTCATGTACATCACATGTATGTGTATACAACACATTATGTGTTTATGTACGTATAAATATGTATATATAATTACTTACATGTACATCGTATGTATGTGTACATGCATGTAGGTGTGCATATGTATACAACACATCATATTTATGTGTACGTCGAGTATGTGTCTATATACGTGTGTACATATATATACAACTACTTATATATATGTATATGTACATGTATAATAAACTATATCGAAATGGATATGAAACTGTAAAGAAAAATAATCATAACAAGAATCTGAAATTATTTTTATTTTTATTTTTATTATTATTAAATATGAAATATAAGAAAAATAAGAATAAAGAAAAGTGCAAATGAAAGAAAAAAAACCGAAAATATGTACCTTGGAAGGGAGAGGTAAGAAGAGAAAGAGTGTGTTTCTAAGGATAGTATAGTCATTTTGGTACAGAAAGTGAAGTCCAACAAAACTTTCCCGAAAATGTTAAAAACCCATACGAAATTTTGGATAAGTGTTAGACAGCCCAATTATTTCGAAAACAAAAGCTTTAACCGTTTAAAAACCAAGAAGCTCACATAACATTATCACTCACATGTAGGAAAACATTTTGGTATCTATAACTCAACCACTAACAACATTTGTATCGCACAAAAGTAAACGATTCTCTGCTTGGGCTAAATGATATCTACCACACTTGTGAATTAAATAAGTTTAATTTTATCATTTTTCACAATTGTAGATTTTTTTAAAAAATATATAAAAAAATTGTAGAGCACTGAAAAAGAACACAGTTACCAAAATTTGATACAATTAGCAAACACTACATGGCTCATAAGTTTTACATGATTAGCAAAGCTAAAGCACTTTACCGAAGCAAGCATACCTAAGGACTTAAAACAACAAGGAACTCCATACAATCTCAAAAGGCGCATATGTCATATTCCATTGCACATCGACTCCTCATCTGGTAATACGAAGCGAAAGTTATTGCCAAATTAGAGTTTTCGGAATAATGTTAATACGAGAATCATGAGATTAATTTTTATTGGTTTAACATCTACGTGTGATAAATTGATTAACTAATACATGATAAATGAAATCTACCTCACTTGTAAATTAGATAAGTTCAGTTTTATCACTTTTCACAACTCTAGATTTTTACTAAAATTTTTTAAAAAAAATTTGTAGAGCACAAAAAAAAGAACACGATTAGCAAAAACTACATGGCTAAAGACTTAAAGTGCGTTACTGGAGCAAGCACCTAAAGACTTAAAACAACAAGCAATCCCGTACAATCTCAAAAGGTGCATATGTCATCCATTGCACATTGACCTCCTGTCTGGTAATATGAAGCAAGAATTATTGCAATATTAGATTTTTTTAGGATAATGTTAATACGAAATTCATGAGATGATTTTTTATTGGTTTAACATCTACGTGTCATAAGTTGATTAGCTAATACATGATAAATGAAATCTACCTCATTTGTGAATTAGATAAATTCAGTACATCACTTTTCACAATTTTAGATTTTTACTAAAACTAAAAACAAAAGAAATTGTAGAACACCGGAAAAGAAGAATCTACAAAGGTAAGAACATTTATTTTTCTTTTTTAAACCATTATATATTTAAATCATGATTGAGAAAGAGTAGGTAATCTCACAAAAGATATACCGTCTTTACAGTTATATATTTCTTATTCATTTTTATTTTGTCAAATTTCTCATTTAAAATATTTGTATGATGATGTGTATATTTTCAAAAAAATTCTTAAGAAACTATAACTTTTTACATTTTTTATAAAAAATTTTATCTGAAAAAACTAGAATTTATAAAGTACAAACATATCTCACCATAATATTTTATCAAAAATTATTTTCTTATAAACAACATATTTTTTTTTAATAAATAGGTGAATTGAAAAAACGAAATTAATATTGATATTTATTTTTGCCGGATGATAAAGTTTATAACAAGTTTTACAGAGATTACATAAATCAAAACAAAATTTATATTCTATTTATTTTTATCGGATGATAAAGTTAATAAACAGTTTGATAGAGATCACCTAAATCAAAACCAAATCAACCAAATCGTATAAAAATTAGTTTATAATTAACAAAAAAATAAAAAATAAAATAAAAACGTAAATGTATCTTTAACCAATGAGATGTCACCCAGTGCAGTCCACGAGAATCTAAGGTTGAAGTGTATCGTAACTTTGACTGTACCAAGTCGTATTGGAATATTTTGTGACCATTTAATGTGCATGGGAATAAGAAATTAAGAAGAAGGCGAAAAAGAAAGAAGAAACAAGTAGTGCAATAGAAGAAGTAGAGATCTGGTTCAATCATATTTCACTAAACATTTTCTTTTCTCAGCAATTAATCATTTCTTATTTACCTTAATCACGCCTTCTCTATTAACTACTAAATCCTCCTTTTAATTATCCCATTTCCTTTTTATTTCCCCAAAATACCCAGAACAATAAGGTCTCTGTTATAAATCATAGTGGATTGTCATAACTAGTTCTGGTCCGTTTACGGCCCATTAACACTTAGTCTTTAGGCCGGTTTAATGAATCCTAGTTGAATTAGGATTTTCCTTTTATGTACTTTCCTTTTCCCATTAGGAAAAGGAATTTTCCTTTTCTCTCTTGTAATAATCCTATATAAAGGATCTTATGATTAATGAATAAACACAATCTTCCCCATTCGTTCTCTTGATTCACAACACGTTATCAGCACGAGTTGCTCCCTAAACCCTAAAAACACAAAAAACGCGATTACTGTTCATCGTTACTATTCATCGTACTGTTCATCGCGTACTGTTCATCGCGCACTATTCATCGCGCACTGTTCATCGACGATTACTGTTCATCGACGATTACTGTTCATCCGGCGTTACTGTTCAAATCATAGTTCATACAGCCTTTAAGGTTACGGCGAACTAGAAGAAAGTTCATACAGCCTATCAACGGTTACGGCGAACTAGAAGACTCACGGAGGTTAAGGTAAACAATAAGAAACCCTAATCTAAAGAACCTAGATTCATGATAATCTTAGAAACCCTAATCTAAATCATGCTTGTTATTGTTATTGCTTGCTTGATTGTGTTTATTGATTCATGATTCGTAATCACTTGAAACCCTAACTTGAAACCCTAACCTAATTCAATTAAAATCCAAACCGATTGCATGATCTGTACCCGTGTCGATCGACACTAGTTTTATGTCGATCGACACGTAAACTTCTGCCTGAATTTGTTGTTTGAATTAAACTGTGTCGATCGACACAAATCACCCGTCGATCGACAGTAAACACTCTGTCCAAATTTGGTTGCATATTTATTTGAACTCGTTTGTTTGTTTGCTTGTTTGGATTGATTCGTTGATTGATAAACATGAAACTGAAACTGATTGCATCATATAGACATAACATGCTTGATTAAAATCCGGTCATATCATCATACGGTTTAGAATTTGAATACTAGGCTTGCATCATGAGCATATAAAAACATTATGTTAGGTTGTTAAACATAAAAATCTGGTTTCATAAGCATCATGCATCCGTACCCGTTTATATAAGCACCCATGACCTATTTTGCATCATATGCATAAACTTTAAAATCTTATAGTTCTTAGAGAATAGGATGAATGTTTTCAGATGTCGAAAATCAACAATTTGGATTATGCTGCCCTCAATCTCTCTGGAGACAATTACTTACAGTGGGCGTTGGATACTAAGATAAATCTAAAGTCTAAAGGACTTGGCGAATGTATCATTGAGGATAATAATGAGAATGAAAGGAATCGATACAGAACGATATCGATCATTCGTCATCATCTTGTTGAGGGTCTCAAGGATCAATACCTAACCATTGAGAACCCTTTGGACCTTTGGAAAGAATTAAAGATAAGATATGACCACCATAGAACGGTGTTGTTACCAAAGGCCAATTATGATTGGAGGAATCTCAGGTTCCAGGACTTCAAGTCCGTGGAAGAATATAACTCGGCTATGTTCAGAATAGTTTCTCAATTGAGACTATGTGGTGAGAAAGTAACTGAGAAAGACATGTTGGAAAATACCTTCTCCACCTTTCACACTAATAACGTGTTGCTTCAACAGCAATACCGTGAAAGAGGTTTTGAGACATACTCAAAGCTTATAGCATGTCTATTACTAGCCGAGGAGAATAATACACTGCTAATGAGAAACAGTGAGATGAGACCTCCTGGATCAGCCCCACTTCCTGAAGCGAATGTGGCCACAGATGAAAAGAAAGAAATTAACCACGTCCAAAGTGATTATAGACATCGTGGTCGTGGACGTGGGGGTAGATGGCAAGGACGTGGCCGTGGCCATTTTAATCCATACGGCCGAGGTCAGGGCCGAGGCCACGGATTCCATAACGATCATTCTAACCGCAGGCGAGGACGAGGACGCGGATACCGAACTGACTATGATCGTAATAACCGTGGTATTACTTCTCAACCACGAGAATCAAACCCAAAATCAGTTTGCCATCGATGTGGAATGAGTAATCATTGGGCTAAGACATGTAGGACTCCCAAGCATCTGGTTGAATTCTATCAAGAGAGCCTTAAAGGGAAGAATCCAGAAACTCATATGATCCAGCATGATAATGAAGGAGATTTCGATCATGAGCAAGATGACTTGATGAATTTTGAAACCTCAGATATACTTAGGTGATTGATTTTGATTTTCTGTTTTGGTGTTTTGTGTTTTGCTTGTTTTACGTTTTACACTTTATACTTTGGTTTTGTGTTATTGCTTTCTATTAAACTTTATGGAATGAAAGAGTGTTATTTAAAAGTATCTATTGTTATCTCTTTTGAAGTATGAACGATATGGATGTGTTCATTGTGGATAGTGGATCAAGCCACTCGATATTAAGAGATAAGAGATACTTCATTGATCTTACACTTAAAAAGGCAAATGTAACCACAATTGCGGGTATAGCAAATTTAATTGAAGGCCACGGTCAAGCCCATATTTTATTACCTAAGGGCACGCATCTAGAAATTTCTAATGCGTTATATTCACCTAGTTCAAAGAGAAGTCTATTGAGCTTTAAAGACATTCGAATGAATGGTCTTCATGTTGAAACTAAGGACGAGAATAACAAAGAATTCCTTCAAATCTTTGAAACCGTCCATGGCTATAAGAAAGTCCTAGAGACTATACCTGCCATTTCTGTGGGCCTTTATTGTGCTAAGATCGGAATGATAGAAGCAAATGCTATGGTAAACAAAGAGTTTACTGAGAATTTCACTTTTTGGCATAACCGGCTTGGCCATCCCGGTGCTAACATGATGCGAAAGATATTAGCAAGTACTAATGGGCACACCTTGAAAGAAAGGAGAGTTATCCCAAAGAATCTCACGTGTGAAGCATGTTCACTAGGGAAACTCATTACTAGGCCATCACCAATCAAAGTAACTAAGGAAACGATAAATTTTCTGGAAAGAATTCAAGGAGACATATGCGGACCAATACACCCACCTTGTGGGACGTTTAGATATTTTATGGTCCTTATTGATGCATCCACGAGATGGTCACATGTCTGCCTATTATCAACTAGAAATGTGGCATTTGCAAGATTGCTTGCCCAGCTCATACGTTTAAGAGCACACTTTCCATATTTTCCTTTAAAGACTATACGTCTTGACAATGCTGGTGAATTTACGTCCCAAGTGTTTAACGATTATTGTATGTCCATGGGGGTAAGTGTTGAATATTCTGTGGCACATGTACATACACAAAACGGTTTGGCTGAATCGTTTATTAAACGCATACAGTTGATTGCTAGACCGTTGCTAATGAGATCAAAACTCCCGGTCTCAGCTTGGGGACATGCAGTTTTACATGCAGCAGAGCTAATTCGTATCAGGCCATCTAGTGAACATAAATATTCCCCATCACAGTTAATAACGGGTCAAGAGCCAGACATATCCCATCTTAAAACATTCGGATGTTCCGTTTATGTGCCTATTGCACCACCACAGAGAACAAAGATGGGACCTCAAAGGAGGATGGGGATATATGTTGGATATGATTCTCCTACTATCATTAAGTACCTTGAGCCAACCACGGGTGATTTGTTTAAGGCCAGGTACGCAGATTGTCATTTTGACGAATCTGTCTATCCAACATTAGGAGGAGATAACAGACTGGTAAAGGAAATTATATGGAATCAAACGTCCTTAAAATGGCAAGATCCTCGGACTCAAGAATGTGAATTAGAAGTCCAAAAGATTATACATTTACAAAAGCTAGCTAATCAATTGCCAGATTCCTTTGTTGACCCGAAAAGAGTAACTAAGTCTTACATACCAGCTGTTAATGCACCGATTAGAATTGATGTTCAAGAGGGACACAATCAAGTTGCTACAGAATCTAAACCACACTCAAAACGTGGCCGGCCAATAGGTTCCAAAGATAAGAATCCTCGGAAAAGAAAGAAAGGTGCTGAAATCGTGGTTGAGGAATCTGATGGAACCCCAGACATAACTGAACCAATAGTTCCAAGCAATGAGACTCGGGACGCCGAGTTTCATGGTTCTGACGTTCCTGAAAATAATGAGATCTCAATGAATTATGTTATGTCTGGAATACAATGGAATAGAAAGTGTGTGGAAATCGATGATATATTTGCTTTTAAGGTAGCACTTGAACTTATGGAGGATCTAGAACCCACGTCGATATATGAGTGCACTCAGAGTGAAAATTGGACTAAATGGAAAGAAGCTATAAACGTGGAGTTGAATTCTTTAAGGAAAAGGGATGTCTTTGGTCCAATAATTCGGACACCCTATGAGATTAAACCAGTTGGACATAAATGGGTCTTTGTGAGGAAAAGAAATGAACATGGTGAAATCGTGAGATATAAAGCACGGCTTGTTGCACAAGGATTCTCACAGAGACCAGGAATAGATTATGAGGAGACATACTCCCCTGTGGTGGATGCTACAACTTTTAGATTTTTGATAAGTCTGACTATAAGAGAAAAGTTGGATATGCGGTTAATGGACGTTGTAACTGCATACTTATATGGTCCACTGGATAATGAGATTTATATGAGATTACCAGAGGGTATTGAGCTCAAAGATAAGAAAGGTTCTCGAGAACAACACTGCATAAGGCTAAACAAATCCCTTTATGGACTGAAGCAAAGTGGGCGTATGTGGTACAATAGATTGAGTGAGTACTTAGTCAAAGAAGGCTATAAGAATGATCCCATCAGTCCATGTATTTTTATAAAAAAGTTTGCAAACAAAGGGTTTGTTATCATAGCAGTTTACGTGGATGATTTGAACATCCTTGGAACCCCTGGTGAAATCGTCCAAACAGTTGAATGCCTCAAGAAAGAATTTGAGATGAAAGACCTAGGCAAAACTAAGTTCTGTTTGGGATTGCAACTTGAGTACATAAATGATGGAATCCTTGTGCATCAAATGGCATATACTGAAAAGGTACTCAAGCGTTTTAATATGGATCAATGTCACCCATTGTCCAGCCCAATGGTGGTGAGATCTCTTGATCTAGAAAAGGATCCGTTTGGTCCTAAGAGAGATTCTGAAGAAGTCCTTGGTCCCGAAGTGCCATATCTCAGTGCCATAGGAGCTTTAATGTATCTGGCAAGCCACACTAGGCCAGATATATGTTTTGCCGTGAATTTATTATCAAGATTTAGCTCATGTCCGACCCAAAGGCACTGGGACGGGATAAAACATATTCTTCGTTACCTACAAGGAACGAAAGACTTGGGTCTATTTTATACTAACCAATCTAAGGACGGTTTAGTTGGTTTTGCTGATGCAGGTTATCTTTCAGATCCTCATAATGCACGGTCCCAGACAGGTTATGTGTTTACTCATGGAGGAACTACAATATCTTGGCGGTCAATGAAGCAGGCCATTGCAGCTACATCTTCTAATCATTCAGAGATATTGGCAATTCATGAGGCTAGTCGTGAGTGTGTTTGGTTAAGGCTGATGACCCAGCACATAAGAGTGGATTGTGGAATGGCCGAAGGTAAGCAGGAATCGACGGTCTTGTTCGAGGACAATGCAGCGTGTATAGCTCAACTTAAGGATGGATACATCAAAGGTGATAGGACGAAGCACATTCTGCCAAAATTCTTCTTCACATCCGATCTACAGAAAGATGGAGAAATTCAAGTGCAGCAAGTACGATCAAGTGAGAATTCAGCAGACCTATTCACCAAGTCACTTCCAACCTCAACGTTCAAGAAACTTACTTATCAGATTGGAATGCGTCGTTTGAAAGACTTGCAGTGAGGTTCAGAATAGGGGGAGTAATACGTGTTGTACTCTTTTTCCTTCACCACGGTTTTGTCCCAAAATGGGTTTTACTTGGTAAGGTTTTAATGAGGCAACATCCAAAGCGTATTACAAGCCCATTAGAGTTATGACATCCAAGGGGGAGTGTTATAAATCATAGTGGATTGTCATAACTAGTTCTGGTCCGTTTACGGCCCATTAACACTTAGTCTTTAGGCCGGTTTAATGAATCCTAGTTGAATTAGAATTTTCCTTTTATGTACTTTCCTTTTCCCATTAGGAAAAGGAATTTTCCTTTTCTCTCTCTTGTAATAATCCTATATAAAGGATCTTATGATTAATGAATAAACACAATCTTCCCCATTCGTTCTCTTGATTCACAACAGTCTCTTTCTTTTTTCCTTATATATATATTTCACTTTTTTTCTTTTTGCTTGATTTTTCAGCTTCTTCTTCTTTCCTTAGTCATGGATGCGTTTCGGGTAAGCACAAACGGCGAACGCGACAGATGGACACCACCGGTGAATCATCCTCCGTCGTCTCAATCTCAGATGCTGTCATCATCTTCTCAGCTCCGCCAACCCGAGAGTCATAGAGTCTCCGACGAACAACTTTTTGGTCTCCCTAGCGAATATTCACTTGATGCTGATTTACAAACCCTAGATTCTTCTTTGGTAGACTCTCAATCTTCAATTCATGCGTTCGTCCCCAATATCCGATACCGGATAACCATTGCCGAACCAATCGATTGTCACCACACGAGAATCAAGTCATCAACGGCGGCGGTGGATACTCGTTTCATCCCAATTCTCACCATGAAATTGCAGAATTCCAGCAGATGAATCAATTCGTGTATTCGAATGGTAGTGGTAATGGATTTTTTGGGTATGATGCTAATGCAGGTGAAACCAGTAGTAATCATATGCTTAGCAATGAGAATTTGAGAAACGTTTTTTATTTATCAAGGAATCAGAGCCCTTGGGGTTTCACCAATGGTTATGGGTCTGGAGGAATCAAGAATCCTTGGATGAGTAAAGAAAGTTTTTCTCTAACTCCGTCTCTGGAGAATGGAAGGGGCTCGGTGGTGACGCTTGCTAAAGATCGAGTGTCGTGTCTACAACTGCAAAAGATAATCGATGAGGGTTCGAGAGAGACGATTGATAAGATTTTCAAAGACATTATCTTTCATATTTCTGACTTGATGGTGGATCCTTTTGGTCATCATGTCATTCAGAAGCTTATTGAGCAATGCACCTCTGAGCAAATCACTCAGATTCTCGATTCAATCACACATCACCAGTTTCAATTTGTTCGAATTTGCATCGATTCACTCGGGTACACACTTCTGACTCTTGTTTCCACTTTGATTCACAATCCTTTGATATGATCCCATCTTAGGTGGAGCTAGATTTTGTAAAACAGTCAGAGAATAAGCATTAGGCTTTGTTTCATTCTTCATCATATTTGGATTGATTTGGTTTGGACTCAAGGATAAAGATAGATAATGCTCTAACCAGTATTCTATTTTAGTTTGGTAATTGTCTTTTTGTTTTGGAGATATCAGAACCCGTACAATCCAAACGCTGTTGAAGTGTCTTCAATCTGAGAATCAAATTCTGCGCATTGTGGAAGCTATAAGCAGGGCAGCACTTACATTGACTAGGAGTAACAATGCTAAACATGTGATTCTCCAATGCTTCAACCAGTTTACTCCCTTGCAAAATAGTGTAAGAGCATCTCATCCATACTCTTGCTTCTTATGTTAAGATTGTTGGTTCTTCGTTGTGGGGATATCTCAAAACTTAGTTCATTTAGAAATTACGTTAACCGGTATAAAACCTTCTTGTTGAGATCTATCTATTTGCTGAATCTTTTCTTGCTTATAATAAGTTAATACCATATAGTTGAAGAAATTAGACCATGTAGTTGATAAATATAATCTAGCATTGCTTGAAGTTGATGAATCAATTCAATGTTTCAGTTTGCAATGTTTGTATTCTTTGTATCAAGATTTGCGATAGAACTCATGACTAAAACGTCTTTAAGAATCTATATAGTATGTTTGTAGGAGTCGTAATTATCTTTCTTGTGGTACAAGTTAAATGATCCATGATTGGTTGTGAATCATAATTTCCAAACCTGTTTGATCTTTGTGATGACAATTTTTCTTTTGTCTGTTATGGTTTTACAGAATCTTCAAGAAGTTATCGTTGGAAATAGTGCTCAAATAGCAACTAATCAACATGGTTGTTGCATGCTTCAACAATGTCTTGGCATCAACTGTGATCAACTTAAGCACCGTTTGATTGCCGAGATAATCGCTAATGCATTGAAACTCTGTGTGGACTGTTACGGGTAATCATTATATGAATGATACACAATTTTCTCATATCCTACTTCGTTTACTCACAAGTATGTTTTTCTTTAGAAACTATCTGGTGCAATATGTAGTGGAGCTGAAAGATCACCATGTAACAGCTAACCTCATGAGAAACCTGATAGGGCACTATGGATACCTCTCCCGCAACAAATATGGAAGACATGCGGTACAAAAGCTCTTGAAAATAAACTACATTGACTCTCGATTGATTGTATTCGACATGTTAAGAGAGATCGATACGCTTCTTCTAGACCCATTTGGAAACTATGTCATTCAAACCGCATGGTTTGTGTCTAAGGTAATGAAAGTTCTTGAATGATGTTGTATGGTCTTATCTAGTGGTTTAGGAGAGATAATGAGAATATGCTTTGGTGTTAGCAGGATGATGTACGTCAGATATTGTGGTGTCATATAAGTAATAACATCCAATTGATGAGTTGCAACAAGTTTGGGAGGAAAGTTTTGGAGAAGCTCAATCTCCAAAACCAAAGGTAAAAAACGGGAACAAGTGACAAAGAATGTGTTGCTTCATAAAGTGTTGAATGGTTTAGAATTTGTTGTCATTGGTTAGTATTGGTTTAGCCATTGTTGATATTTATGTGAAGGTTATGGGTTTTTAGTAGAGATTTATGTTTTGTCTTATGTTCTCAGCTCTCTATGTAAAAGATTTGACCATTTTTCTAAATTTAGATTCATAATGTTTGTTGATTTTTTATTTTTCTTTCTTATTTCTTCCGTTGTAATTAACCTCTTCATTATGGTTGGCGTCTTTGTTTATCTTCTTTCCTTCGCAATGACTGTTTTAAACAATATCGTTTTACGTTTCTGTGTATAATCTACTAAAATATTTGGACATGGATAACTAAAATTTGTTTGAGAACAGTACCAAAGTATGTGTGTGTTATTTTAATTTAATTTTAATACATTACAGGAAAACATGTTGATTTTTGACCATGAGAAAAATGGTCAAAATATTTTTGACTAATATTTGATGAAAGTTTAACTTTGTCGAAATATCATCAAGTTTTTTTGAAAATTTTAAGTGGTTGGTAAATAGTCAAAACATTTTGACCAGTTATCAATTAAAACGATTGTTGGTCGAAAACTAGTCAATAATTTTTGACAAACAATATTTGACATAAATTTGTCAAAACGTTATCAACCAAATATCGACTATATAAGTAATTCGTTTAGAATGGTCAAAATGGAGTCAAAATGTTTCAACCAATTTTTGACCACTTAAATCTATTGTTAATAAAATCAAAACTTTGTAGAAATTTTTTATTCTTCCGAATTGTTATTTATTTAATATTTATGTTAGTATTTATTTTACCAAAAAAAAACTTAAGGTTAAACATAATCACTACTAAATCAATTAGATTTTTTTCTATATTAAATAGATTTAGTTGCATATTTTATATCCTTAAGAAAATACTTTCTATCCAAAAAAGTAAGAAATTACCGGCAAAAAAATAAAAGTAAAAAAAGAGAGGAAAACATGCAAAGTCCCGCATCGACATTTGTGAAAGGACTACACAAAATTTTCTACATATAAATATTTGTCATTAGCTTATGTTTTCAAGTATTTAACAAGCGAATTAACAATATTGGCTCATTTAAATCAAATTTGGCTAATAATTTAGTGTTGACCGCATAATTAAATCGATTATTTAAATTTTGAGTCGGTTGACCATTTTCTACTAGGCGAGTAGCCTAATTTTATAATCTTAACTACAAATATTCCGATCTTAATTTTTGATGAAAAAATTATTAACCATTAATTTCGGCGAAAATTTCAAACTTTTCAATCAATTATTGCATCAAAAATATTTTGACCATTATTTCTGGTCAAAAATTATTGACTGTTTATTTGGTCAGAAAATAATGACCATGTTTAAACTAACCTCTTTTAGTCAAAATATTCTTATCAATTTTTGACGAAAAAATTATTTTCAACCAGCATTTCTTGACGACCGAAATTTGGTCAAAAAATCATCAAAAATGGCTATTTTGACCAATTAGTGATTAATTTCGTCGTCCAAAATCATCTTGTAGTGATATGGGAGTACATATTGAATAGTATAAAAGTTAATACAGACCCGAACCCATTGTAAAAATAAAGTCAGAAAATGGGCCAAATGTACATTGATTCTCGAAGAGAGAACAATTTTTTTTTGAATTTGATTATAAAAAATAGAATGTATCTCATTAAAATCCAACACATGACATAATTATAATTAACAATATTACAACATGTGTCAATTCCTTTATTAGATTTTGGCATGTATCAAACACTTTAATTCCATAATTCTTATTACATTTTGATAAATATTATTAATATTTATACATCAAGTTTATAACTTTTATTACGTTTATATAAAAATTAGTTAATACTTATATATCAAGATTAGAATTTGAATCCTTAAAACATGAATTATTGCCTTTCGTGTAAGCAAATTAGATCTAGAGCTACTCTCTCAAATTAAGAGATCAGAAGTAATACTTTAGGGTCGAATCCACAGGGAATCAGGAAACACAATAGATTAATTAATTCGGATTAAACTAGGCAGAATAATATGAAAGCAAGTAATAGCAAGCAATTAAAATTGGTTTTAAATCAATAGGAAAAAAACGCTAGGCACAGGAAAATTTTCAGCGAATCAGAATTGCAGAAGTAATCAATAGTTAGGAATATTAAAGCACAGTTCCTGAACATGAACACGAATGTAAAACAAACCAGCTGTCGCTGTGAATATTATCTATGTCTAAATCCTAAAAGACCAACTGTCGTTGCGAATCCTATAAATCTAAACAAGCATTAACTTCAAGTTCAATTGTTCACAAAATCCTAAACCAAATTTCTTTGCGAAAAGGAATTTTGCTCATCAAAAACTAGTTCAAGCAATTAATAAAACTGTCGTTTCTATTAATTAACCTAAGATCATATTCCAGTTCGTGAGGCTAAAATCAGCAATAAGAACGAGTTAAGATGAAGAACTTCTAATGATATTATCTTAACAAGAAATCAGATCTAACAATTCATCAAGCACTTTCGAATAACCCTAAACCTAACAAGAGAACTACTCAGACATGATCATAGAAGAAAACATGATTTTATTAATGATATCTCTAAGTAATCCAGTAAAAGAAAACGTAAGCCTAAACAATGGCTTGGAAAACATATATATACAGGTACAAAACCGACTGGAAACCTAAAAGTAAACATCTGGAACTTTCAGGCTTTGAACGGACTTCTTTAGATAAGAATATGGGCATGGTCGAACAGGGTATCGATCGACACCCATAGATGGTGTCGATCGACACCATCATCAAAATCGGATTCTTTGTTTCTTAAGTCTTCGTGTCGAGTGACACACTTGTCCTCGTTGCTCGACACAGCTTCCAAATGTTGACTCCGAACTTGCATCTTCGCCACTTTATTCCGTAATGCTCCAAAACTTCCAGTAAACATCTTTTAAGCTCTAATCGTCCTAGTACCTGCAAAGACTCTAAAATCATAGGAAAAACACCAAAAGATTCTAAACATTAGACTTATATCATGGTCTTAAATGGGTAAAAACCATGATATATCAACTCCCCCAAACTTAGCTTTTTGCTTGTCCCTAAGCAAAACAGTGTACTCACTCCTTTAGGCCCCACATACCTTGCAAAGTCATCCGGTGATACTTCGATGTTTCCCTAGAAGTATTGCAGTCCACCAGATTAAATCCAAACCCCTTTGAGAAAATCAGACTTTCGGTCGCAAACCTCTTTAGTTATTTAGGTGCGATCTCATCGAGGGAATATCGATCGCTGGACCTTCTAGATTCTTTTGCTTCCTTGAACACTTTCCTGCGTTTGACCCTCTCTCTTCCCTCTGAAACTGTATCTAATTAAGGATATCATAGAGATGCATTGCCCATTTTTGAACTTTTTGATTCAGGATTTTTCTGATTTTCTGACTTGCACTTTTCTGCGGACTTTTTTTATTAGATCCTTGGCATCTCTATGACGTCACTAGATCAACGCTTACTACTATTGTTCTTGTAGAGACATGATCATGAGGCTTTTTCTTTTTAATCTAGGACAGTTGAATTCGTCATTTGGGAAGTAGTTTCAAGAGCGGTCCATCCTCGCTTTCAAGTGTTTGGAAGCTGAATCAAGTCTTGCGATTTCCAACGCCCAAGACAAGAGATTTAGAGTTGATTAAGGGCGGGGTCTGCAACGTCTTTCTGGTGTTCTCCAGAAGTCTGAACTCGCTCTGTTAAACCGATCCACTTCCAGTTACCCACCTTGTAAAACCAATTAACTCGCACTGTAATGGTCCTTGAGTGTTGGTCAAAGCAAGTGGAAAGGGGAGTTTCGACCCGAAAATTTTAAAAACTCACTCAAAAATTCAAAATAAAACTTCATAATTAGCAACTACCTCCCCCAGACTTGAACGACACTGTCCCCAGTGTAATTAAGCCTGAGTTTGGTGAGTAAAATAGATAGAAACCGAAAGGCATTAAAATTTTGAAAAGAAAAATGTAACCTGGAGGGGGGTGTCGATCGACACAGTCCATGGAGTCGATCGACGGAATCACTCGTGTCGCTCGACAGAGGCATCTGAAGATCACCCTCACGTTTTTGTCTCCAAAAAATCAAAACCAAAAACAACACCAAACATAAAATTGTAAAAGAAAATAAAATAAAACATAAATACTAGACTCACAAATGGGTTGCCTCCCATTAAGCGCTTGTTTTTAGTCTGTTAGCTTGACTGTGTTGAGGAATTCAGACGTCTGGAGGATCTGTACTCTTCCATGGAATGATTCAAGGAAAGAGTTTATGCGTCTTCTGCACCATCATCTGAACGATTGCGTCTCCTTTCTCTTGCAGCTCTTTAGGAACAAGTATTTGCATTTTCTCGGACAGCCTAGAAGTCCTTTTACGCTCCTTCGGAATTCATGCAAAATCATTTAAAGAAAAACCAAGACTTGCACGAGAAACTCGAGGCTTGCGTAAGCGTGTAACAGCTTTTTGAACTTTTAAATCTTCTTTAATGAAATCAGGAGATTCAGGTTTAGGAGGTGCATACCTTTGCTCTTTGGGAAGATCGTGAGCTAGGAGATGTGGAATTATCTGTTCAGTTACAGATGAAGGATTGGATTGCAACTCCTTGAACGAGTTTTCTTCCTATAAAACTTCCACTGAAAAAGTATGACCATCTATGGTGGATTTTCTCCTTGTATGTTCCATGTCAAAACCCATGACAATATCACCAAGAACCAGCTTGATCTTCCCTTTCCTCACATCTATCTGAGCACCAGCAGTAGCTAAGAATGATCTTCCTAGGATTAGAGGATCTTCAGGTTCATCATCATTCTCCAAAACCACAAAGTCTGCAGGAATAATGCAGTCCTGAATCTTAATAGGCACGTCCTCAAAAATTCCTTCTGGGAATCTCTTGGATCTATCAGCTAGCACAAGAGACATCCTAGTAGCTATGAAGTTAGTCATCCCAAGTCTAACAGCAACTGAAAAAGGCATTAGATTGATACCATATCCTAAATCACAAAGGGAATGTGGGAAACTTCCTGTTGATATGGAGCAGCTAAGAAAAAAGTTCCCTGGATCCAGAAGTTTCACTGGAACTCTGCTCTGAATCATCGCGCTCACTGCTTCAAATACTACCACTTCTTTCTTCGTCTTTTTAGGCACGGGAACTGTGTTCAGAAGGATTGCTCTGATATCCTTAGTAAGAAGCGCACCTTCCTCATTACTTATACCATTAGCAACCATTCGCTTTACGTATCTCCTTTTCATTAGTGAAAGCTTGACTGCATCGACCAAAGGCATTTCAATCATGATTTTATCAATCATCCGCTTGCAAACCTCCTCCTCGATCTCCTGTTTAGATTTCCTAGCTCTGGGGAATGGAACTTGAGCCTTGTAGACGTTCTCCTCTGCAATAACTGATGATTTTTCGATTTTCAGGCTTTTTGGGTCAGGTATCGATCGACACTCGCCTTAGTGACGATCGACACTCGCCTTAGTGTCGATCGACACTTGCTTCACAATCACAGAATCGTGATTTTCAGGGAGTGTCGATCGACACACTGAATCAGTGTCAATCGACACTTGCATCAGTATCAATCGACACTTGCAATTTATTCGTGTTGAGTGACACGACTTCCTCGTCGCTCGACAAGTGCTCTACAGTCCTGAAAATCGCTTTGAATTCATCGAAATAGCCCTTTTGTTCCACCAGAACAGCATTGCAAGCTCGCTAAGGGCTGGTATCAGTCTTTGCAGGAAGAAACCCATCTTGTCTTTTGATTAATTCAACTATTTGAGTGACCTGAACGTCTAGCTTCTTCACATGAGAGCTCAATGCTTCGAATTTACCAGTCAAGTCCTGATAAATGGCATCAATTTTGTGGTTGATGTTCACTGTCAACTTCTGCTGTCCCTCTAGGATTTGCTCAAACATATCTTCCATCTTTCTCTTCTGCTCAGGAGGCTTGTAAGACGAAGAACCATAGTTCCTTTGATAGTTGTTGCCGCTCTGAATTGGCTTCTGATAAGACGATCCATAGCATTGCTGATAGCTGAATTTCTGAAATCCATTCTGGTTGATGTAATTAACATCCTCATCTGTAGTCTCAACTTCTTGCGCAAGGCTAACCGTCTTCTTCCCAGCTAGAAGGCTATGCATTGAATCAAGTTTCCTAGTAACTTCTGCGAACTGGTTACCACCGATGTCCTGCTTCTGCTGGCTCCTCTGGTAGTCCATATCCTTAGCACTATTGCTACTAGCAAGATTCTCGATCAATCTCAAGGCAGTCTCTGGCGAGTTCGTATTGAAGTTCCCATTACTCGCAGCATCCAAAATTACAGCATATCTCAACGCGATCCCTCTATAAAGTTACAGCAGAGTTACAGTTGTACCTCGTTGAATCCATGATGTGGACAGTCTCTTTGATAGCCCTTGAATCTGTATCATGCAGCCTCGAATGCCTCTACATTGCCTTGCTTGAAAGTCGCAATCTTTGCTCTCAGATCTTCGGACTTTGCATCGTCAAAGAAATTGCTTAAGAAAGCATTCCTTGTGTCCATCCAGTTTGTAAGCAAGCCTGGTAGAAACGTCTTTAGCCAATACTTAGCTTCCCCATGTAGAGAATAGGGGAAGAGCTTGCAGAAAAGGTAGTCCTCTGAGACTCCATTCTCCTTGATAGCAGAGGCAAGATCCTCAAACCTCTCGATGTGATCCATTGGGTTCTCATGTGAAAGACCACAGAATGGGTCTTGAGCGACAAAAGAGAAGAATGCCGGTTTGAGCTCGAAGTCATTCCTTTGGAACGAGGGTGGACAAATGGCAGACCTATTTGCATAAAACTGCTCTGGACGATTAAAATCAGCCAATGTCAGTCTTTGTGCAGCGTTCTAGTCGTTTCTAATCAAATCTGGCAAATTCTGGTCCTGGTGTCGATCGACACCATCAGCGTGTCGATCGACACCCACAATTTGGTCGCGTCGAGCGACAGGTTCATCGCGTCGCTCGACGGGCTGCTCCAGATTCGCCTGATTCTCCTCAACTTCTTTGACGATCACAGTACCATCGTCGTTGATCCTCTGTTCTTCCTTGTTGTATCTCAATCCTGCCGGATCACGCAGGATTCCATCTTCCCCAGTCTCAGTATTATACGTCCTTGAGCAACCATTGTTGCTGCTCTTCTATTCTCACACTCTAAACGTGCAAGTTCCTGAAGACCGTATCAAACTAGCTCCTTGTCTTTGCAGCTCCTTGTATCAGGCATACACCTGAAACGTAAAACAGAAGGAAACACAAGAAACTAGCAAGTAAAACAAAAATAAAAAAAACACTAAGACAAAATCCTAATAATAAAAATCTAATGGCGTGATTCCCCGGCAACGGCGCGAAAATTTGATATGCTCAAATTAGACCTAGAGCTACTCTCTCAAATTAAGAGATCAGAAGTAATACTTTAGGGTCGAATCCACAGGGAATCAGGAAACACAATAGATTAATTAATTCGGATTAAACTAGGCAGAATAATATGAAAGCAAGTAATAGCAAGCAATTAAAATTGGTTTTAAATCAATAGGAAAAAGACGGTAGGCACAGGGAAATCTCCAGTGAATCAGAATTGTAGAAGTAAGCAATAGTTAGGAATATTAAAGCTCAGTTCCTGAACATGAACACGAATGTAAAACAAACCAGCTGTCGCTGCGAATATTATCTATGTCTAAATCCTAGAAGACCAACTGTCGTTGCGAATCCTATAAATCTAAACAAGCATTAACTTCAAGTTCAATTGTTCACAAAACCTTAAACTAAATTTCTTTGCGAAAAGAAATTTTGCTCATCAAAAACTAGTTCAAGCAATTAATAAAACTGTTGTTTCTATTAATTAACCTAAGATCAGATTCCAATTCGCGAGGCTAAAATCAGCAATAAGAACGAGTTAAGATGAAGAACTTCTAATGATATTATCTTAACAAGAAATCAGATCTAACAATTCATCAAGCACTTTCGAATAACCCTAAACCTAACAAGAGAACTACTCAGACATGATCATAGAAGAAAACATTATTTTATTAATGATATCTCTAAGTAATCGAGTAAAAGAAAACGTAAGCCTAAACAATGGCTTGGAAAACGTATACATACATGTACAAAACCAACTGGAAACCTAAAAGTAAACATCTGGAACTTTCGGGCTTTGAACTGACTTCTTTAGATAAGAATTTGAGCTTGGTCGAACAGGGTGTCGATCGACACCCATAGATGGTGTCGATCGACACCATCATCAAAATCGGATTCTTTGTTTCTTAAGTCTTCGTGTCGAGCGACACACTTGTCCTCGTTGCTTGATACAACTTCCAAATGTTGACTCCGAACTTGCATCTTCGCCACTTTATTCCGTAATGCTCCAAAACTTCCAGTAAACATCTTTTAAGCTCCAATCGTCCTAGTACCTGCAAAGACTCTTAAGTCATAGAAAAAACACCAAAAGACTCTAAACATTGGACTTATATCATGATCTTAAATGGGCAAAACCATGATATATCACAAATGTTTGGATATTCATTAGTCGTGATGGTATAATCGTTCATGGTCTTAGATGTCAAAGATCAAATTGTACTCATTAACCTTGAGTTTTGAAAGTCACAAGCAAAACAAAAAGCGATGTTTTACTCATTAATATAAAATTAAAACACACTTAAGTTTTGAACCCATGGCATCTTGACATGAAGTAATAATGGTTATGCCACTGGTCTAAAAAGACTTTAAATAATCCCATGCCGAATTATGAATGATAAATATGAGGGGTACACACATGAGCTTGTCCAGCTTGAACTCAAGGTCGGATCTAGTTGTGACCATATTGTAAGAGGATCTGACTATTGTAGATGTTTGTGGTACTAGTAAAATTATATGTTCTAGAGTCATTTGTGGGGTCATACATTGTATATTTCCAAATATTGCAGAAAATTAGATTTGCTCGCTGTGAAGATAAAATCATTATTTGTGTTATGTTAATATTGAATAAAAAAACTTACAAAGTAATGACAATTGGAGGTTTGAGTATTTACGAATCAATTTAAATTTTTTTCCTTCTATTGTGGCAATAATTTTTCAGGTTTTAGTAAAATAAAAATATTTGAAAATGAAAAAATATTATTTTTTATATACTAAAAAGGTTTTAACAAACTCCGTGTTTAGGGGATTTTTGGTGCGTGGATCAAGCAAGAAAGGAATGAATATTGAAACAACCGAGTTTTTTTTAATTAATTAATTAATCCAGATTATTATTCCCATAAATAATAATCTTCAACGATTAATTCAACTCAACCAACAATAGCGGAAAATAAACATTCAGCGAAACCAGATAATCCAATACTTTAGTTAAACCAATAAACCAGTCAAAAATCAATTCCAGTTCCAGCATAATCTCGCAACCTAAACACCATGTTCTAGAACTCAAACATAAAACAATAATAAACCCTATCATCTTCTCTCATTGCCTTGATTCCACGATCACACTTTATCTTTACTTGCAACACATGGAACAAAGAGTTATGAGAGTATTATCACAAATATTCAGTGAGGCGGTCATCATGTCTACCGGTTACATAATAAGGATAATAAATGCCAAAACTACACAATCAACCATCAATTACAATGTTCAAATACCATAGTCAGAACAAAGATTCTACAATTCAGAAGTAGGTGTCAATCGACACACAACCATGGTGTCGATTGATATATCATGGTTTTTACCCGTTTTTAACCATGATATAAGTCGGTTTTGTATAGTATATTTTGTATTTGTGTGTCTTTTGTAGTGTTTTGCAGGAAAATAGTCGTTTGTGCCGAAACCATCCGAAGTGCTTCAAAGATCGACTCATAAGAACGGTTTCCATTTGGATTTAGCTTCAGAGGTCTTCATGAAAGTTGTAGGTATTTGAGATAGCTTTCCAATGGAAGTGTTTTGAGGTCATTCCGATCGGTGGTTCAGGAGATATGGCCGTTTTACCGGAGGGGTTTTTCCAGTGAAGTTCCTGTCGATCGACAGGGATTTGTGTCGATCGACAGGAAGCCTGAAGAAGCCAAAACAACGCGTTTTTCAGATATTTCCACAGACGCCTTCGCGTCGATCGACAGTGCTTTTAATGACTTTAATGTCGATCGACGGCGGACCTGCAGACCTAATTTTGGGCACTTCTATAAATAGTTTTATCTTGTTTTCTTTGTAAAATATCTAGATATTATCTAAAAACTAGATCTATTTCGGAGAGAGAGAGAGAGAGGGAGAGATTTTGAAGAACTTGGAGGGAGATCTTTATGTTCTGCACCTTGTGACACCATTTGTATCTTCTAAACTCTATCTCTTTTATGAAATTCTATTCAGTTAATATGATTTCTTCATCTATTTCTGAGTAAAATTGTTTGTTAGGACATGGAGATTTCATGGGTTTTGATGAGAAATCAATAAAATCGAAGATTCTGTCGAGGTTATCCGTTAGTTCTTCATTTAGATTGTTTTTAATGCTAGAATCTAGCTTGATCACCTAGAATCTTGATCTTAGGATTGTTGGTTAACCACGACAGTGGGATTAATAACCTGAATCTAGTCTAAATGGGCAGAGTTGCCTATTCTCAAAGAATATTTGGTTTAAGGACTTTGTGAACAAATTGAACTCGTGCTAAATGCTTGTTTAGATTCGACGAATTCGCAAAGAAATTTGGGATTCGAGGATCTAAAGATAGATAGCCTTCGTAACGACAATTAGCTGGCTATATTTTCGTGTTTGAGTTCTAGAACGGTGCGTGATAGAACCTTGACAGTTGTGATAATCTTCGATTCATTGCCTATAAGATTTTCCATGGCCTAACTCTCTTCTCTTTGAGAACTTGTAAATTAATAAACCATCCTTGTTCACTTGTTCATAGTTCCATCTTTTATTTACTTGTAAAAAGCATTGCTCTAGCTTAAGAATGGATCGTTGGAATCCTAGTGTATTGATCAAACCTCCCTGTGGATTCGATAACCCCTTGTGGTACAACGTACATAGGGGTTTTTTATGGCCCCGGCTATGTGTAAAACGAGCTGACATCAAAAATGGCGCCGTTGCCGGGGAGGTTTTTGCATTGATCATTGGGATTTTGGTTCTTTTTAAGGCTAGAGTTTTATTTCTATTCTCTTTTGTTGTTAATCTTTTCACTTTTTGTCATGAAGGAAGTGACAAGGATGAAGCAACCGTCAAGCTAGTGACGTTAAACGCGCCATTGGGGACCTCCCCAAACATATCCATAGTCAAGTTAATGACTTAAAATGAGCGCTTAATGGGAGTCAACCCATTTACTTTTCAATTTCGTACTTTTGTTTTGATTTTTTTAGTTGAAATTTCGAATACTAAGCGAACTTGAATTTTTATTTAAGAAATGCAATGAGTTGTTCCCGTTGATCGTTTGTTGAATGTCAGTAGATGCAGGTTTGGACAACTTCGGGCTTCGAACCAGACACTTTGCGAGAAGTCGACAAAGGCGAAGTTGGGACAGAGCCTCATCTGTCGATCGACACAACATCATGTCGATCGACACGAAGGTCTCTGGAGAAACCTTTTGCGACTATAAAATTGATGTCGATCGACACATAATACTCTCTGTCGATCGACATGGATTTTAAAGATTTCAACAATACAACGGTCAAAAGGCAGAACATGGTCTGTCGATCGACAGATGTTCCTGTCGATCGACAGGACCCCCAAAAATGGTAATTCTGTATTTCTTTGATCAAGTTCGCATTTCATTTTATTTCTTTTACCGATCTCGGGCTTGATAACACTGGGGACAGTGTTAGATAAGTCTGGGGGAGGGAACTACTAACGTATTTCTTTTTATTTTGGTTTCGACTCATATTTTTTGGAAAATTTTTTATTTTATTGAGTCAAAATTAGTAGAACATCCCTTCTTTTGGTCTTTTTCATCATGTGACCGTACTTCCAGAATTAGTTTCAGGGTTAAGACTAATGAAAAATCCTAGGATCGACCAATTGACTAGAGAAGTCCGCTACTTCCAGTATAATCCGCCTAGTCAGAGCTATTGCACGATACTCTTTGGGATCAATGTCCATTGAACTTGACTCCTCATTCGTACCTGGTAAATGCAACCTCCTGTTGATAGTAATGGTACTCCTCTCCCCATATAAAAAGAAACATATATATATACATGTATATAAAAGATTAATAGGATTGGGGTGAAATGATAGTTCTCGAGTATGAGATGAGGAATTAATCCAATGAATCTTGTACTCGAGATGATCACCCAGCTTTAAGCAGCAGTCTGAGTCCCCTAAAAAGGATGATGAAAGACGAGCAATCTCACGAGCCTGTCTCCTCACAAGGAACAATCGTAGTGAGTCACGACCCTGTCTCCTAACAAGGAACAACATTAGTGAAATATGCACTGCTTTGAGTTCAACAATCACAAAGAAATAAATGTATATATATATATATGTAAATATAAAGCGAAATAAGTCTGGGGGAGAGATTGAGTACCGAGTTTTGTATGAGTGCATTTATCACGGTACAGTATGGGAATGAGTCTAGAAGGTTCATGGCTTCGAGAACATTGAGGTCTAGCGATGAAGACTAACGGATTATACTGTGAAGTGGTGGATGGATTTGGAAGGTTGTGTGCGTCTGCGGAGAAGTACATGGTGGTCTGATTCTGGTTGGTTCTGGAAAGGTCAAACCGCTGCATCGAGGGAAGGTATGTTCTATGTTTTCAAAACCTCTTTTTCATTCTTGGTGTATGTTTTGCTTGAGGACAAGCAAATGCTAAGTCTGGGGGCGTGATATATCATGGTTTTTACCCGTTTTTAACCATGATATAAGTCGGTTTTGTATAGTATATTTTGTATTTGTGTGTCTTTTGTAGTGTTTTGCAGGAAAATAGTCGTTTGTGCCGAAACCATCCGAAGTGCTTCAAAGATCGACTCATAAGAACGGTTTCCATTTGGATTTAGCTTCAGAGGTCTTCATGAAAGTTGTAGGTATTTGAGATAGCTTTCCAATGGAAGTGGTTGGAGGTCATTCCAATCGGTGGTTCAGGAGATATGGCCGTTTTACCGGAGGGGTTTTTCCAGTGAAGTTCCTGTCGATCGACAGGGATTTGTGTCGATCGACAGGAAGCCTGAAGAAGCCAAAACAACGCGTTTTTCAGATATTTCCACAGACGCCTTCGCGTCGATCGACAGTGCTTTTAATGACTTTAATGTCGATCGACGGCGGACCTGCAGACCTAATTTTGGGCACTTCTATAAATAGTTTTATCTTGTTTTCTTTGTAAAATATCTAGATATTATCTAAAAACTAGATCTATTTCGGAGAGAGAGAGAGAGAGGGAGAGATTTTGAAGAACTTGGAGGGAGATCTTTATGTTCTGCACCTTGTGACACCATTTGTATCTTCTAAACTCTATCTCTTTTATGAAATTCTATTCAGTTAATATGATTTCTTCATCTATTTCTGAGTAAAATTGTTTGTTAGGACATGGAGATTTCATGGGTTTTGATGAGAAATCAATAAAATCGAAGATTCTGTCGAGGTTATCCGTTAGTTCTTCATTTAGATTGTTTTTAATGCTAGAATCTAGCTTGATCACCTAGAATCTTGATCTTAGGATTGTTGGTTAACCACGACAGTGGGATTAATAACCTGAATCTAGTCTAAATGGGCAGAGTTGCCTATTCTCAAAGAATATTTGGTTTAAGGACTTTGTGAACAAATTGAACTCGTGCTAAATGCTTGTTTAGATTCGACGAATTCGCAAAGAAATTTGGGATTCGAGGATCTAAAGATAGATAGCCTTCGTAACGACAGTTAGCTGGCTATATTTTCGTGTTTGAGTTCTAGAACGGTGCGTGATAGAACCTTGACAGTTGTGATAATCTTCGATTCATTGCCTATAAGATTTTCCATGGCCTAACTCTCTTCTCTTTGAGAACTTGTAAATTAATAAACCATCCTTGTTCACTTGTTCATAGTTCCATCTTTTATTTACTTGTAAAAAGCATTGCTCTAGCTTAAGAATGGATCGTTGGAATCCTAGTGTATTGATCAAACCTCCATGTGGATTCGATAACCCTTTGTGCTACAACGTACATAGGGGTTTTTGATGGCCCCGGCTATGTGTAAAACGAGCTGACATCATCGATCGACACCACAACACGCAACCCAGAAAATCACAATTGGGTGTCGATCGACACAACCATGATCGACACGCCATTCTCAAAACACAACATCGCGATAACATAAGTGGGTATTGATCGACACACCCGCTAGGTGTCGATCAACATTCATCGCAGAAACCTAAACCGAGCAAAAATCAAACAAGGCTCGATTCCGTTCCATCGAGCGATTAATATCAGCGATGAACAGTATGATGAACACACCAAATCACACAGAAATCGCGAAATAAACCATAACAATTCCATCAAAACTCAATCATTGATAACCTAACACTCGATTACCCATAACCACGATTACGCACTCACCTCGACAAGGATTGGAAGGATTGATCGGAGAGAAAAATGAAATGAGACTCGCTAACGGTACGAATTCTCTGATTTCACTATCAAAACGCAAAGAACACACCACGATTTCAAACCTTGCTCTATAAGCCACTAATAAAGCTTAAGAACAATTAAAACTCTCAAAAATCTCTCACAATTCTCTAATTCTCTCTCAATTCTACTCAAACCCGATTTTTCCTTCTGAAAAATACGGCCACAGCCTTTAAATATCGTGACCTAGGGTTCTGCACTCAAACCGACGCAAATCGAGCGATTAAAATAACACCGGAAACAACCCTGAAAACTTGGTGACGATCGACATCCCTACCAAAATGCTACCAAAATGGTTTCGGGATGTTACAAATATCCTCCATAGTTAACAACCATGTGAAGATCAAAACAAAATTAAAATGTGTTGTTTGACGGCTCTCTAATGCTCAAATCGAAAAAGAGTAAAAACAACAAAAGGAGAGAAAATATCACAGATTGAAACGTACAAAGCTAGGAAAGAAATTGAAAACAAAAATTATTGAAAATGATGTGACACCGAACCGAACGACATAGCTAAGAAAGAAATAATTGAAAAAATTAGAGAATTTGAACCGCACATCAACAAATTTTAGTGAAATTAGGGAAATAACAATGATATTATTCAATTTCTAAAAACCCCAGTATTAACCATCTCTCTCTCTCTCTCTCTCTCTCTCTCTCTCTCTCTCTCTCTCTCTCTCTCTCTCTCTCTCTCTCTCTCCTCTCTATCTTTTTCTCTCCAGCGTATCATCCACCACCATAACCTCTCCTCTCTATTTTCTCTCTCTCCTCTCCTCTCATCTCTATCTTTCTCTCTCTCTCTCTCTCTCATCTCTATCTCTCTCTCTCTCTCTCTCTCTCTCTCTCTCTCTCTCTCTCTCTCTCTCTCTCTCTCTCTCTCTTCGTAACCAACACCACCACCTCCATATTCACCTCCACAAAATTACTATAACCACCATCACCACCGCTACGTCTCTTCCCGTAACCACCACCACCTCCTCCATATCCACCGCCACCACCGCTACATCTCTCTTCGTAACCACCATCTCCTTTTCCGTACCTTAGATACATCTTTCCTCCGAACCACCACCACTTATTTTTATAAGAGTGTTTGGGATGTCATCGGAAAACGACGCTGACTCAGAACGGCGAAGAAGCATTGCGGCGATGAAATGAAGTAAACGATGAAAAGAGATCAGATTAATTTGAGGAGAGAAAGAGAAAGAGAGGATGAGATTGTAAATAAATCGTAGAAGGAAGGAGTTGGTGGTCATTAGCCATACAATACGGAAAGTGGAACCGAGTTGTTTGAATCTCTTTGACATTTAGCTAATTTATGTAAACTCAAGTGATATAGAGTCAAATAACTAAAAAAACACGTTTAAGTAAAGAAATTCGAGGGTGAGATAAAAAAAAAAAACATAGTATTTTTTTATGAAGGAAAAGGTCGATCATTTGTTACATGTACACATGATGACTCAATTTCCAATCTGAATCTCTAGTGGTGTTGTCACACCACCAAAAATGAGAAAATGTTATGTACCATTGTAGATCATGCTTAACCCTCTAACTTATCCAATAAACCAAATTGTGGTAAGAGATTCACCTAAGGTCAAAGATTGTTTTCCAAGCATCTTTTTATTTTTGCCTTTTTCTAGTAAGGTTACCATCAAATCTTAACAATTTAAAGTTAAAAATTGGTAAATCTTTTCTCTACTTAAAACATGAGATATTAATTCATTGATTTTTCAAACCAAACAAATATTCAACTAAATGTAGGGGTCACATCTCCCCTAGAAGAATCGATGGCCGAAAACGACTACGTATACGTTGAACCGACTATCATGTGAGCCAATTAACCAAAGATTGAACCAGAGGCCTGAATCAAGTCAGCCCAGTGGTCAAGCCCAGAAGATAAAATTTCATTTAAGGCCCAGCCGACTTAGAGGTTGTGGCCTAAATAAAAAACCTAGAAAACTTAGGAAAACGTCCAATTTTGTATTGGGCCTGGCCAGACAACCTAGAAACACTATAAATATACTTGTCCAACCTAGAAACACTATAAACATAATAAAGGGATCACGAAATATCTTACAGAAACTCTACTACAGCTTTCCTGCTAATAAAAACCCTAATTCATCTTTTTTTCTTTATGTTTTCGAACCCTAGAAGCTTTCTACTTCTCTGAACCTTACAAATTTAATTGTGGGAATCCAGCTCCCACAATTTGGTGCTAGAAGGAGGGGAATTTCTAAAGCTTCATACACGAAGAAACCGCTTAGACGAACTCGAGAAGATGAATGGAAGCAGCGAAACAACTCAACGGAACACAACAGACAGAAGTGCTGATCCGGAAAGAATAACAAGTAGACGGCTCGTGATGACAGAAACAACGAAGAGCAGATGCCTCTTAACAGATCTGGCACGACGGGCTCTCGGACCAATACGATACCAAACTCAGAGGCGTTTAGCAAAGTCAAAGAGATGCTAGTGGAACTACTCAAGAAATCTAAGGAGCAGGAGATAATCAACAGCACCCTGACAGCGGAGCTAAAAACTTTGTTAGCAGCCAGCTGAGTGCACGAGGGAGGAATCTTCTATCGGCCCACGCCTCGTATTGCTCCAAAAAATATCTTTTGAACACCAGTCGCCGCAACAACAAATCACGGAGCCCATGACGAGTCGGCCGCGATACGAATTAGAGAGAATAACATGCCAACTACAAATGTAACTAATGGAGTCATTGAGATTGCTGACGATACCGAAGAGGAGGGTTATTCAGACTGTGGAGTTGCATGAGTTGTTCAAAGGGTAGACAGCCCAACTACGAGCAAGAACTCAACAAAGTTGAAATCAAAGAAAACCTCTGATGGGTAGACCAGGCTGAAGCCACAGCCACATAAAGAACAACTGTCACTAATCAGCAGAGGGAGATGGACGAACTCAGAGCTTCTCTACGGCAAACTGCACACGACCTGAAGGAGATGCAATCGCAAGTCCATCGCGCGACAAGCAAAGCCTCGGAGATCGACCGAGTGCTAGAAAAATCACAGACTACCCCGTTTACAGAGCGGATCACAAAAGCCTGACTGTCTCATCCCAGGAAGATCGAGGTCCCAATCTACAACGGAAATGGCGATCCGACCGAACACGTCACAACTGTTTCCATCGCTATGGGATGAGCCAACTTCCGACCAGAAGAAAGAGACATCGGCTATTCCCTCTTGTTCGTGGAGCACCTCAAAGGGACAACTCCCCACTGGTTCGCAGGGATGGAAAGGAACTCGATCAATAACTTTACGCAGCTCTCCGAAGCGTTCTTCAAGCAGTATGCTATCCTGATCGAGCGGAGGTCTTCAGAAGTGGATCTCTACACAATGTCTCAAAGGCCGTCTGAGCCACTGCAAAAATTAATCAAGTATTTCAAGTTGGTGCTTACTCAAGTTAAGGGGACAGATAACATATTAGCACTCGGAGCATTATATAGGGCTCTCTGGTATAGCTCAAGTTTGAAGGAAATTAATTGTGAACGAACCAGCATCCATCCAAGACGCCTTTCATCATACCAATGGCTTCACCAAAAGTGAAGAAGAGACGAAAAATCTGGCATTGAAATATGGGAAGACTAAAAATTCTAACTCCAAAGAAGCTCCCGCTTCTGGGAAGAAGCAGTAGGGTAACTTCGTCCATCACGAAGGAGGCTTCGAAGGCGCCTGTAACAATTATGTTGACTCGTCCGGCTACAGACAAGGTAGAGGGCGATGCCGCGAAAGAGGAACTCTAGGTCATAGTTTCAGCATCACTTAGACAAGAAACTCGCAACACGACGAGTCGGCCTACTACGAGCTACATCAAACAAGCGGTCATTCAACAGCTAACTACAGAGTCCTTGGCATATGGCTGGCGGCAAAGTTAGCAGCCGATGAGCGCAAAGGCGATATCAGTGTTTAATGACTTCCAAATCGAGCAGTTCGATGACCACACTGAAGAAGTTGCCTGCAACGAGCCTAACAAACGAGACAAATAAAGCGACAACGAAGGCCAAGGCAGACCGAAAAGAAAAATTTGCAATATAATTATGGTTGGCTTGCACTACTACTCCGACACGGTCTCGTCAATCAAAGCTTTTTAGCGGCGAGCTGAAGTGGGAGCCAACAGGCCGACCCCGTCTAAGTTTTCAAATGAAATTATCAAATTCGAAGAGCGAGAAGTTGATAACATAGACAAGCCCCATGAGGACCCGCTTGTTATTCGACTACTCATAGACGATTAGGATACAGCTCCCGTCTTGACGAGACGCGATGATGCTTGGAACAATCAGATTACCCGTATACGCAGAAAGAGTAACCAAAATAGTTAATTTTGCAGTGTCCAACAATCTAGCTATCTACAACATCATTATGGGCACTCTTTGGCTTAACTCGATGCTTGCAGTCGCTTCAACCTACCATCTTTGCCTCAAGTTCCCAACCTCAAATGGAATCAAAACAACTATAGGTAGCCAGATAGCATCTTGATCGTGTTTCATGGTTGCACATAAACTAAGGAGTCATGCAACGATCCCAATTCCGAAGGATAAACACAAAGAGCAAAAAACAGACAGAGAGCCTGTCAAAGAGCTCTCTGATTTATTAAAGCAATTACATATCGCTGAGGCCTAGGAAGAAGAAGTGACAGGCCCAGTTTTAATCTGTGATATCGGTCTGTATAGACGATAAAAATCCGGAGAAATGCGTAGAAATTGGTACGACGTTAAACAAAGCTATTAGGATCAACCTTGTCGCATTTCATAAAGCAAACATGGGCACCTTCGCGTGGATAGCCGAGCATATGCCTGGAATAGACATCAGCATAGCCAGGCACGAGTTGAAGATCGATCCAACTTTCAAACCGATCAAACAGAAGCGTAGAAGGCTCGGGCCGGACAGAGCTCAAGCGGTAAACGACGAGGTGGAAAGACTCCTGCGAGTCGGCTCGATTTCAGAAGTCAAGTACCCGGATTGGTTAGTTAATCCAGTCGTCGTAAAGAAGAAAAATGGCAAGTGGTGCGTATGTGTGGATTTCACTGATTTAAACAAAGCTTATCCCAAAGACAGCTTTTCACTTCTACATATAGACCGTTTGGTCGAAGAAACAGCGGGGAAGAAGCTACTCTCGTTTATGGACGCATTCTCCAGCTACAATCAAATTTTCATGAATCCCAATGGTCGCAAGAAAACATCCCTCATCACGGATCGCGGGATTTACTATTATAAAGTAATGCAGTTCGGTCTGAAGAATGCTGGAGCCACTTACCAATGCTTAGTGAACAAGATGTTCGCTGATCAGCTTGGGAAAATAATGGAAGTATATATAGACGACATGTTTGTAAAGTCGGTTGAGGAGAAAGATCATGTCATACAATTAGCAGAATGCTTTCAAAGACTAAATCTGCACAAAATGAAACTGAATCCGACTAAGTGTAGGTTTGGTGTTACCTCAGGGGAGTTCTTAGGATATCTGGTAACTCATCGCGACATCGAGGCCAACCTGAATCAAATCGATGCACTCATCCAGATGACCTCGCCAAAAACTAAGAGGAAAAACCAAAGAAAGACTGGCTGAGCGGCGGCACTCAACAGATTCATATCGCGCACAACTGATAAATATCTGCCCTTTTACGATACATTGCGAGGAAAGAAGATCTTCAAGTGGACGGAAAAATGCAAGAATGCCTTTCAGGAGCCGATGAAGTATCTCAGAACTCCACCAGTATGAGCAAAACCGATTACAAATGAGCCACTCTATCTCTATATTATGTTTTCCCTGACATCCCTAATCAGGGTCTTGATTTGAGCAGACGGCAGCGACTAAAATCCCCCTTTTTACATCAGTAAGTCCCTCCCGACGCAGAAACAAGGTATACGTTAACTGAAAAGTTGGCACTTACCGTAATCATCTCGGCTCGGAAGTTACGACCATTCTTCCCATCCCATTCAATGATAGTGTTAAGTACTTTTCCACTTCGAGCTGTTTTACATAATGTGACTCAATCCTGAAGGTTAGCAAGGTGGGCTATTGAGCAAAGCAAATTCGATATCAAATATCGCAGTAGGACAAGTATTAAAGCGCAGGTGTTGGCCGACTTTTTAATCGATTAACCCAAAGTAGTGACCTCGGCGGAAATTGAATGCCCATCATCCCAGCCCTGGCAGTTGCACGTAGACGGCTCCTCATCCAAACACGGGTCTGGAGTACGCATCCGTTTATCATCACCAGACAGTAAGTCATTGGAATAATCATTTCGCCACGGCTTTCGAGTATTAAGCAACAAGGCAGAATACAAAACTCTACTCGCTAGCTTACGATTGGCTAAAGCACTTAAGATGACACGGATACATGCTTTTTGCGACTCTCAGCTCATCGTTAATCAATTACCTCACACTCGTAAAGAAACTGAACACAGGAGGAGAATGTGGAGGCAGACGCACTCGCTTCACTCGGGTCATCGGTACAGCCAGACGAAGGTCTTCAACAAATTATGCCGGTTGAATTCATCGAAAAACCAAGCATCGTTATCCCGCAGGAAGTCAATGTCTTGATGCGGTTCTAAGCCGCAAAACGAAAGCACAATAGGACCTGAAGAAAGCCGCCTCGCTCGCCGAACATTTGGATTATTTTTTGGTTTCTATTGACGATGGTCCAAACTACAGCCTGGTCCGCCCAATGGATATCGATCAGTCAGACAACTGGGATTCACCAGGCAACACCAAAGTCAGACAATAACCTATCCCAGACGATGGTGTTATCGATACAATGGATGAAGACGGCGAGACCGATCCAGATAGTACGGTATTAATCGTGGCTTGCTTCCCGAATAGTTTCTTGAAGAGTTTCCAGAAGATGCTTACCCATGTAGTGAAGAACCGCCACCAGCACATGAAGCGGACGACATTGCTGACGATACTGCCACTTATGGCTACGATACTGAGTGGATAGACAACATTCGTGGGTATCTTGCTGAAGGCGAGGTACCAACTAATAAATAGGGAAACCCGCAAAATTAAAGCGTAGGCATCGTATTTTATCCTTTTTCATGGCAAAGTTTTTAAGTGGCGACTGTTCGGGCCTCTCCTAGTTTGCGTCGAAGGCCAGGCAGCTCGTATAATCATGCACAAAGTTCACAGCAGATCATGCGGTAACCATTCAGGGGGGAAGATCATTCGCCATCATGATCAAAAGACATGGATATTTTTGGCCAAATTTCATAAAGACTGTGAAAATTTTGCTGCTAAGTGTGAAAAATGTCAGTGCCACGGTTCCATGATTCGTCAGCCCTCATAACTGCTTTCGTCAATCACCTCGCCGTACCCGTTCATGAGATGGGCAATGGACATAGTCGGTCCGCTCCACCCATCTCGACAGAAACGCTACCTCCTAGTTTTAACAGATTATTTCTCCAAATGGATTGAAGCGGAAGCATTTGGAACAATCAAGGATAGACAGGTCGAAAATTTCATCTGGAAGAATATTATATGTTATCATGGAGTGCCGTATGAGATTATCACATATAACGGCTCGCAATTTATTTCAAAGAAGTTTGACCTCTTCTGCGACAAATGGAAGATCAGACTTAGCAAATCGACACCACGCTGACCTCAAGGAAACGGTCAGGCGAAAGCATCTAACAAAAATGTCATCCACGGATTGAAGACTCGGCACAACGCTAAGAAAGTCCGTTGGGCCGATGAACTTGAAGGAGCCTTGTGGTCTTATTATACTACACTTCGTCGTGCTACGGGAGAAATGCTTTTTGTCCTGGTCTACGGTACAGAGTGTGTCATTCCACCCGAAGTCCACTTTCCCGGAGTACGTCGGCGACTTCTTCCCAAACAAGAGGGTCTCTTTAAATTGACGCTGCTAAGTATTACAACTCTAAAGTGTGAGTTCGACGTTTTTATGAAGGAGACCTCGTTCTTCGCAAAGTATTTCAGAATAAATCAAGCAGAATGCTGGAAAACTTGGTGCTCACTGGAAGGACCTTATCAGATCATGAGGGTAGTTCGTTCAGGCGTCTACGAACTCGCAAACATGCAAGGCGAGATGATTCCACGATCTTGGAAAGTAAGACATCTCAAAAAGTACTATTGCTAAGTACTTAGTCTCTTGACTTGAACTACGGGGCGGCTTGATCCCTAAAGAGAGTACGTATGTAGCTCGTTTTCGGACGGGTTCAGTTGCCCCCTCCTCAAAAGATGGGGGGAATGGGTGCGTATACTAGTATACTCCCACTTTGTAAAATAATGACTTTGTTCAGTCGAAATTTCATATATATAATATCCAAATTTTTACACTTATCGATTTTTTCAGTCTTTCTCAAACGACTAAGTCTAAGCAAGATGATTATATCAGTCTTTACTATTGGCCACAATAACGAGCTCTAACACTTCAAACGCAAAGTTTATCAATACATCCAAAGGAATCCTAAAGAGTGCTATACAAATTCTAAGTGTTCATTTTCGGAGCAAGGGGGTTCGCGGAAACACTCTTGTAGCCCGAAATGATCAACTCTTGAAACCCAGTAAGCTAATAATTGGTTTAACTTAGCAAAGACAGTCGGAACAAGAAAATTCATGGGAATTTGCATGTAAACCAGAATTTGTCTAAGTATAAAAACATAACGAAACAGATGTCTTATACTTATAAAAGTAGAACATAGTCCGTAAACGGAGTATAAGAATTATGACAAAACTCAAAACAATAGTCAAATCCGAACATCGCATTAATTATGTTTTTACTTGAAAGTAAAAATAAAACAAAGGGTCAAGAGATGGATAAAGCCATCCAAGCACTAAAAGTCAAAACATAATAAAAATCTCTTAAAACACTTAACTAAAAAAGTCTTAAACATATGAATAAGACTAAGCAACGAGCTCGCCGTCTTCCTTCTTTTCGGTCCTCTCGCCAGTCTTCTCAGCGATCTCCTCGGCTAGATAAGCGTCCTTGCTAGGGACTGCAGCAGACACCTCGCCGTCTTTAAGAGTCAAAACTTTGGGCTCCACAGTCTGGATTAGAAGCGGAGTGCCATCACCACCTGCATCGGCCAGAAGCTATTTCCTGTGGACGAAGTCGCAATGTTTTCACGAACAGAAGGACCGACACTCTCAACAATTGGATCGGTCATAGCAACCGGCTAGATGCCAAGTAATTCTTCACTTTCGCTTCGCAGACGCAAGCTACATCAACACCAATAGACTTAGCAACCATCTTAATCCGTGGTGAGAAACATATATCTTCCACTACAGTAGGGTCAACAAGATTAGTACCTAACGCGCCTTTCAAGTCGGAGACAAGTTGGTCGAAGACGTCATAAGCATTGGCCAGCTCAATTTTAGTGTCCGCTAGTCCCGTACGCTCTTCCTCAATGTTAGGCGGCTCGTCTCTCCCCAGGACCTCAATAAACTGAGCGTTTACCTTGACTTGCGCTAAGAAAACCATGTTCTGCTTAGGAGACCCATTCAGCTGCTCAAGAAGCTCGCCTGCACAATTGAGTTTTGCCTAGAACTCGGCTGATGTTTCTCTTCTAGCTTTAGCAGCAGCTACCTCGATCTCATGTTGGTACATCTCGATTAAAAGAGCTTTCCCCTTTTTGAGCTCAGCTATCTTCAGATCATCTTTCTTCTTTCAACACTTAGATCGTGGATATGCTTGTGCATATCATTCGACATTTTCTTCCATGATTCCTGCTCGATGCCAAGTTCCTTCATATGCTTCGCGATACATTGCTTTTCAGCTTCTTCCTTCTATCTGGCCTCGTCGATAAAGTTCTGTTTGGATCGCGACTACGCATCATAAGCTAGAATCAGTCGGTTACAGTGAACCGTTATCTAGAGGCAAAAAGATAGCAATATAAGCTATGTATGGGAAATGTAATTCAGCAAATAAAAAAATGATGAAGAGAAAAGAGAAACTACCTTGATATGGAGAGATGAGAATTCCTTATACAGCTTGCTCTTTAACAATCTTTCCGGGATAGGAAAATTATCACCATGATAGGTGATCTTAGACACCAGTGCAGCCGCAGCTAAAGGGTCATCATATAGCTCGACTGTAGTAGGCGAAGAGTCGGATCGCGGCCCACGGGGAATCGGCTAGTCGGCGGATAAGGTAGGAACGCTTCGGTGAGACTTCTTCAGTTGAGATTAAGAAGCTATGCTTTTGCCCTTTTCAATGGCTGAGTGTGATCTCTTGCGGCCCGCATCTTTCTCCTGACCACAATCATCTTTTAAGCCGTGATGCCCAAGTGATGAGCTCACTGGCCGAGTAGCGCTAGTAGCATCAGGTCGCACGTCGTCGTGAATTTGTACATTGCTCGGAGTATCGAGTCTTGTTACACTATGCTCGAACGTCTCTTCAGCAGCAGCTAAAGCGTTCACATCGGCAATTTTTTTTTACCACTGAGGTAGTTGGAGCCACAACCTTCTTCTCAGCAACTTTCTTCTTATTTCTACCGCGAATAGTCAGCCTTCTAGTCATGTTTGGGAAGTCTTCAGAGTCGCTAGGAAGTTAATCTGGCTCGTTAACAAATGTTTTGGCTATTTTTTCAGCACTGATTACTCTCTGTCGATGGAAGTTGCGAACTCAAAAACACTTTCGCGCAACAAGCTTCTTGTACAAATCGTCAATTCCAGGAACGAGAGTATCCACATATCGGCGAGCTACAAAATCAACAAAACCAGAAAAACTTTAATAAAAACAAAGTAAGAAGGTGGGCCTAAGTCATAGTTTAAAAAAAACAATAACTCCCCACTTCGCATTCACCGCATTCACATTCCCTTCGCCAACCGACGCTGCAGAAATCAGCACAAAAAAAGAAGAATTTTCTCCAGTCGTGATCTTTGTTAGGTAAGTCGTCTATAATCTTGTATATTGTTTGTTCGCCAGGTTATAAGTTTGCTCCTCGTCATCTCGACCTTTGTTCTTACGGAATTCAAGAAAACTCACTAAATGGCGAACTCCAAGCTGCGCCTCACATTCGGCGGCCCTTGTTAATAGTCCGACCATATGGCGAATTCCTCTTGTATTAACTTGAGCAAGCGCTATATGATGGATAAAGATGTAACGGAGAATCTTCGTAGGGATTGGAAGAAGCAAGTAGCAGTATCTAAGGTAGCATTCATATAAGGTGAATGTACCCACTAGAGGATCGTTAGCTTGCTAATCCGGAGAGGGGAGAATCAGCACGACGTTATTAGGAATAGCGCACTGCTTCCTGAGTTCGCTCAGAGACTCTTTATCGCACCACGTTGAGCCTGGAGGAGGACGTTTCTTACAGCTTGCCCACATCTTCTTCACTTTTGATACCCCGGAATCCAACTTTCTAATATTTCTCGTTCCAAAAGAGGGTTATACGCCCAATTGCACTCTTCAACTTTGACAGGGCAGTCGGCTCGGCGAGATCTTCATTTGATTCGTCACGAGAGATGGCTTTTCAACAGTAAACCTCTCTTCGCTTATGCCCCCTGCGTTTTTCGAAGTCGGCAAAAGAACAATTCGATTCCCAAACCATGACAATTTTCCATCTATAACGATTTTGTCTTCCAAGTCAACGTAGGACTGAGAATTTTTCACTATCACCTTGTGTATAATACGGCGAGATGACACATGCATAGACTTTGAATAGGAAAATAACTCGTCAAGTAAACAATCGTCTTCTAAGTGGCCATCTCGGCCGGAAGGACCGATTTCTACTTCGCCATCGCAAAATATTTCAAAAGATCAAGGGACGAGTTTGCCACTATTGCTCGTCATTGTAAGCGGCTCACCTTCATTCGAGTATTTCTAGATCGATGGATTAATTTCCTTTTCAGGCGGCTCGGCAGATGTTACAAACTTACTCGAACTCGCAGACGACATTAGTACGGATCAAACTTTTCAAAACAAGTAGAATGAAAATCTTTTCGATCCCACGAAGATTCACGATCTTTTTTTCAAGAACAAAGGGATGAACTATTCAAGAACACTTGAAGATAAAACAAAATCTTCAAAGGAACTTGGCGAAAAACTCAAAGGATGACGGTGGCGAAGGAAGAATACGGCGGTGGCGAAGCGATGTGATAGGCAAACCCAAAAAAATAATAATAATAACTTAGGAAAAATAAAGAGAAAAGGAAGAGAAGAGACTACCTTTTCTAAAGGAATGAGGATTATGAGCAAAACCTAAGAAGTAACGCGTCTTATATAGGAATTTGATGGGCCGAACTTAGAAATGTGAAACAAAAATTGCGAGAATTGTTTTTGCTTCATAAATAACGAGCTATCCGAGGACGCTCCGCTCTGTTCGCCGACAATATCGCTGGTCAACTCACCGCCGCATCTGTGTCACATTTTTTACCACGTAGCTCGCCTTTGTCTATGATCAAATACCGCCATTGTGGCACTTTGTTTATTTAAGTTCGTCGTGCACCCCAGCAATAATTTTTAGCACCTCGCGGTTAATTCTATGGCAACATATTTACTTTGCCAGCCTATTTTCCCGGATAGTCAAGGTTACTTCGCGTTTTTACATTAGTTGAAGCTCGATCCGCCTCGCCAATTCTCTATATTGACATCGTTAATCAGATCGCGGCAGGGCATCATACCAGTTTGCGGCATGAGATCTAGGAACTCATCCTGAAGTGTCTAGATCGGTTTGTCGCAAAGTATCTAGATTAGTTCGTCGCGAATTTTCCTTGATCAGCTCGCCGAGTCAAACAAATCTTCGTCAAAGGGGCTCGCCGACTTTCCTGCAACGATGTCAGCTCGCAACAAAGCGAGTACCAGTTCGCAGCATAGCATCCTTGAAGCATCTTGGTGCTCTAAGCCTTTGAATCAGCTCTCCACAACACGATGACGAACGTAACATCTTCGAACCAACTCGCTGCAGTATGATGACGAACCCGTTCGCGGTAAAAGATCATCAAGCAGCTCGCCAAAAGTTTTCCTTGGAGGAGCTCGCCGCAAAATTTTCTTAGATCAGCTTGCTGAAGTTTTCCTTGTTCGGCTCGCCACAAAAACTACTATTAACCGGCTCACCGCAAACTTCTTCGTACCAGCTCGCCGTTAAGTGCACTCAGTCAGCTCGCCGAATCGGGAAAATCCTCATCATTTGGGCTCGTCACTATCACTTCTGCATCAGTCCTTATCATTATGGAAGTCATTGGGATAGTCGGATCGTCATTAACACATCTACAGTCTAAATGGAAATCGATTCTTCGTCTGGACACCCTTACTTCAATACGTTTATCAATAACACTAATGAACTGGGGGGGGGGGGGGGGGGGGGGGGGGGGGCTAACTGTAGGGGTCACATCTCCCCTAAAAGAATCGATGACCTAAAACAACTAAGTATGCGTAGAACCGGCTATCATGTGAGCCAATTGACCAAAGATTGAACTAGAGGCCTAAATCAAGTCAGCCCAGTGGTCAAGCCCAGAAGATTAAGGCCCATTTAAGGCCCAACCGACTTAGAGGCTATGGCCTAAATAGAAAACTTTCAATTTTGTATTAGGCCTGGCCAGCCGACCTAGAAACACTATAAATATACTTGCACATCCTCATAATAAGGGGATCACGAAATATCTTACAGAAACTCTGCTACAGATTTCCAGCTAATAAAAACCCTAATTCATCTCTTTTTTCTTTGTGTTTTCGAACCCAAGAAGCTTTCTACTTCTCTGAACCTTATAAATTCAGTTGTGAGAATTCAGCTCCCACTCTAATAATTAGTGAGAACTTGCTTAAACTTTTGACAATATTTTTCTTCTATTGTTTGATGAGCTCGAGAACTGAACACAATTTATACTGTTTACGCCCAAAAAAGGCGAAGCCACGATATATCACAAAAATGTTGAGTCCATTTTTCATAACCTGATTAAACTCACTGACTGAGACCATACACAGTGGTGAGTTTTTGAGAGGCTTTAAAGACCAAAAATAAATAAAAAATGAATAAGAAAAAGGAAATGTGTTTGAGCCGGCTCTGTGGGTAGATTTTATTGAGATGGTCTCACGAGCACATGTGCCGCCTTCTCATTCGCTTGTGACTTTCGGAACGGGAAAAATACAGAAAAATATGATTTGATAAAAAAATTTCTCTCTTCACCGTCGCCGACGGTGATGATTTGGGTTGTTCATATGATTTCTCATCGCTGGCGTTTCTCTTCTCTTCTCTCTCCCCCTCTCTCTCTTTTGTTTCCAATTCGAAAACCGGTGATGCCTCTTCTTTGGTTCAACGGATTGGAAACTCCGTCGCTGAGAACGGACCAAAGCTTCGAGAAGAACCGGACACGAGATTCTCTTATGGACTCGTAAAGCCAGTTTGCTTCGTGCACTCCTTGTCATCACTGTAAGGTGATTTCGATTTGATCTCGATTTTGATTCCCTCTTGAAGAAAATGTTGAAATCGGTTTAGTTTTGAACGTAATTAGAGTTTCAATTCCCAAATTTTCCCGAAGTTGATATTTTGTGCCCTAGATCGTTAATCCTGGTTCTGTAACTATTGCAATTAATGTAAAGTTTGGTACTTTATTGAAACCCATTTGAGATAAGGTTTCTTGTTGCAGATGGGAACAATAGTTCTGTTTACAACAATGGCTATGCTTGTCTTCACGCTCTTCTTTGTAGCTACAACGGTTAATGCAGACGGGAACAATAGTTTTGATTCTTGTTTTTGAATTCTTGAACTGGTTTCTTGGTAACAAGTAGGAGCTCGTATGTATTGATTGACCTTTGGCATTGAACATGTTGGATTGAATTTTTCGATGTTGTGTGGTTGGGAACAAGAGGAAGCTTACGTTTGTCGAAGCAATCAGTTTCACTGATGGGATTA
>OY755204.1:22250480-22439669 GCA_963576765.1 Draba incana | reverse complement strand
GACCACGACGGAGCCACGGTGGAGTTTACTCCCCCTCCGTCGTTTCTTAAATAAAATCCACTGATCTCCTCAATCCCCCACCCATGGATCGAGCCTCGCTCCTCCTCCTCCTCATCTTCACCGTCTGTATATTCTCCGATCTGAGCGCCGCTGAAACTTCCGATGAGCTCGATTTAGCCGCCGATTCACGGATGATTTTCCCGCTCAGCTACTCCTCACTTCCGCCGCGAGTCGAGGATTTCCGCCGCCGTCGTCTTCATCAATCTCAGCTCCCTAATGCTCACATGAAGCTCTACGATGACCTCCTCGCCAACGGGTTGACTTCTTTTATCCTCTTAATTATTCCCATAATTGGGAATTGGATTTTACATGCTCATATCTTATTATGCAGCTACTACACCACACGACTCTGGATAGGGACGCCACCACAAGAATTCGCTTTGATTGTAGATACTGGAAGTACTGTCACTTACGTACCTTGCTCCACCTGCAAGCACTGCGGGAAGCATCAGGTGAGCAGAGTATTTTTGTTGTGATTAGGATTGGAATCATTACCTGAGGGAATTTCTTGATTACTGTTTCAGGATCCAAAGTTCCAACCTGAATTATCTAGTAGCTACCAGGCGTTGAAATGCAATCCTGACTGTAATTGTGATGACGAGGGAAAATTATGTGTTTACGAAAGACGATATGCTGAGATGAGCTCTAGTAGTGGGATTCTAAGTGAGGACTTGATGTCTTTTGGCAACGAGAGCCAACTTGCTCCACAACGTTCTGTTTTTGGATGTGAGAACGCAGAAACAGGCGACCTTTTCAGCCAACGTGCTGATGGTATTATGGGTTTGGGTCGTGGTAAGCTCAGTATTGTTGATCAACTTGTTGACAAGGGTGTCATTGAGGACTCTTTTTCCTTATGTTATGGAGGAATGGAAGTTGGTGGTGGTGCTATGGTACTTGGTAAAATATCTCCTCCACCTGGAATGGTGTTTTCTCATTCAGATCCTTTCCGCAGGTAGAGTAACTTCATTTATTTGCACTTTGTTGCTATTATACAAGCTCAGAGTAGATTTCTAGCTTCTCACACATCCCTGTAGTTTCGGGTGTTTGCAGTCCCTATTATAATATTGACCTCAAACAAATGCATGTTGCTGGCAAGTCTCTCAACTTAAACCCAAAGGTCTTTAACGGAAAGCATGGTACCGTCTTGGATAGTGGAACAACATATGCCTATTTTCCTAAGGAAGCGTTTAATGCCATAAAGGATGCTGTAAGATATCTCTCTTAGCTCTTTTCTCTTCACGGCTTTTAACAGCATCATGTTTATGTTATTCTGTATCTGAGTGTACAAGCACCTGATTTGCAATCCATCAGACTTTAGCATTCATATTCTGTTTGTAAGTTGGTAGACCTATGTAAATATTGCTATCATGCCCATCAATGGATGACATTTAGCAAGAATAGTACTTTTATAGCATAGATTATTAACTGTCAGAGAGGAATGTTGATGTTAATGATGATGTCATATTGCAGGTCATTAGGGAAATTCCATCTCTCAAACGGATCCATGGTCCAGACGCAAATTATGATGATATTTGTTTCTCTGGTGCTGGAAGGTTTGTTTAAACCCCAATAATTCGGGACATGAAATTTATGGGTTGTCTAAGGATAATATTTTTGGATGCTGTCAGGGATGTGGCTGAGGTACACAACTTTTTTCCCGAGATCGCTATGGAATTCGGCAATGGTCAGAAACTGATTCTTTCTCCCGAGAACTACTTATTCAGGGTAATAACTTGGTAAAAATGACTTCATCCTTTTCCCTTAAAGTTACTTGTTTGATCCTTTGAGCAAGTATTAACAGTTTCTTATTGAAACGAAAGTTTTATAACAGTTTCCATTTTTTTCTTCATGACATGATTTATATAGCACACGAAAGTTAAAGGCGCATACTGCCTTGGAATTTTTCCTGATAGAGACTCAACAACACTCCTAGGAGGTAGTCTAACTTTACATATCTTCTATACATTCCCGTTTTCCATGAAGCATATATAATGTAGGAGTTTCAAAGACAGAGCATACGTTTTCCACTCTTTGCTCAATCATGTTCCATTTCTGTGTTGGATTTTGCTTCCATGTGACAAGTATAAACTTGGTAGTTTTTAACATGTGGATTAGGAATTGTTGTCCGCAATACTCTTGTCACTTATGATCGTGAAAACGACAAACTCGGGTTTCTGAAGACCAACTGTTCAGATCTATGGAAGAGGCTGGCGGCACCAGAATCTCCAGCACCTACTTCATCTGTTTCACCAAATAAAAGTTCTCATATTTCTCCAAGCCCCGCTTCGAGTGAGTCTCCTCTGGCTGATCTTCCAGGTAGTTTAGCCTTTTATATTTCTATTTATATCGGACAGTATGTTCTGAATAAATAATCCATGTCTTTGGGGCATGCTTGTATTGCTAAGACTCTTCACCGGCCTTGAAAGTCTGGTTTTCTGCCAATGAAAAAAAAAAAAAAATACTCCTTGTATTAGCTATTCATTTGAAAGAAATTGGTTGTTATTACTCAGAGCAGTGTCATTTTGGTTACATCAGATTTTCTTTTTCTTTTTTATTTTGGTCTCAACCTCTTATTGGCTACAAACATGAAGGTGTTTTCCGGATTGGGGTTATCACCTTCGAAGTGTCAATTATTGTGAACAATTCTTCAATGAAGCCCAAGTTCTCAGAGATAGCTGATTTCATTGCCCATGAGTTAGAAATTAAAACTTCACAGGCAAGTATAGACATTGCTACTAGTTTTATTAACCGAGGTGCGTTTTGTTGTGATTAAATCACCTCAGTGCCTCTCCTTGTTATTAGGTTCGCTTGCTGAATATCTCGTCCAGTGGAAATGAGTATCGCCTGAAATGGGGAGTCTATCCCCCACAATCCTCCGAGTACATTTCCAATAATACGGCATTGGTAAGTTGTCCTTTTCCTCAAAAATGATGATGTATGATAATACTTGGGTGATAAAAAGATGTGAGATTTGTGTTTTTTATACTTGATTGCAGAACATAATGTTGCTTCTGAAGGAAAACAGATTGCGCCTACCTGGGCAATTTGGAAGCTACAAGCTGCTAGAATGGAAGGCTGAGCGAAAGAAGAAACGGTATGTTTCCTTACCATCTAAATTCATTAGAAGATTTGTTCTATCACGCGTCTGATGTGGCTCTGTTGGTGCAGGAGCTGGTGGGAGAAGCACTTAGTTGGGGTGGCGGCGGGAGGGATGATCTCGCTACTGGTTACTTCAGTGATGATCAAACTTGCATTGGTGTGGAGAAGGAGACAGCAAGAAAAGGCTACTTATGAACCTGTAAGTGCTGCTGTTAAAGAACAAGAACTTCAGCCTCTCTCCTCTGAAACTTCTAGTGCTTGAGTTGAGCCTCCCAATCACTCATAGAGTCCCTCTCTCTCTCTCTTTATATTTATGTATATGTGATTTGATAGAAAGAAATTAAACCCCAGAATTTCAGGAAACATGATTCATCAGACTAAAGAGACTTTGATTTCAAGTAAATTCTTGTACTTAGCCTCACTTACTTTGATGTAATAGGAAGAAAGAAAAGAGAAAAAAAATGGTTGGAGTCCTTTCTCTAGTTACGATTTTTGTTTTGTGAGAAAAAAGCTACTCAAACTCACTTGTAAGTTGTACACTTGGATGAATCATATTTAGCTTATCTTACATTTCCAATTCGATAAAAAAATGAGAAATCAAAAGCGTACATGATATTTTAGGTTATATTGGATAATTAACAAGAGTCTATTAGGTGGTGGTAACCCTAGATTAACGTTTTTCAACTTCTAGAAGTAGCAGAAGTCTGAAAAACCATCGCGCTAACAGAAAAGAAAGAAAAGGACATAGAAATTATTTTTTGTCAATAAATTATACCACTCATTATTGCCTTGATTCATCCCCCATGATCTCGTATATGTTAAATCCATGGGATTTTCTTTATTACCAGTTCCAATGCATAGAAATAGCACACCTTTGTTGACAAAAATTACATAACATAAAAGAAACTCACATTTCACTTCGTCCAATGCATCGACCATAGTTGCTTGATCTTTTTACGTACGTTAGAATAGTAAAAATGTAACAAAAAAAAAACTTCGTTAGTTATGGGTTATTATCAGTTTTTAGGATTATGTCATTATAGCAAAAATACCATTAATTTTATACAATTTCATAATTTCGGTAAACAAGTTGTTAGCATAATTTTGCAGTCTAGTCTTGCAAATGCAAATATGTCGTTATACACATAGATTAGCAATTTACAGCATACTAGCACGTGGACACCAATGTACTACTAACGTTACAAACCATTCGATTTTTTTTTCCAATTGTATATATAAAAAAGGACCATTGGTGCTCATTCGGCCGCTAGATGTAATCCCATCACTAGGCCACTTAATTTCACTTTTTAAATAAACAACAAAAACCCACTTTGATCATATGCATATCCACCTGGATCACATACAAACCCTATTTCCCATTTTTGTTTAAAACCCTCTTTTAATCAGCAAGAACAGCCAAAAGACCAAGCAAATCTCATATCTTCCATGGACCACTTCTCTTGCTGGAATACAAACAAGATGGCAAGGACCCACGCCGTTGGCGGTTTCAGACCGTGTTGTTTCTTCTGTGTCATGGAAGAAAAAGACCCCTGTGTTAGAAAAGCTTGTCTAGAGTTAGCTCTCAGAGATATGCACATGACAAGAGACGACACAGAGCTGGCTCTCACACTCAGTTTCATCTGGAGATTCGCCATGGAAGACCCCGAAAACCCCGAGTTACCGTCTCTTGGTGTCTTCGAGTGCATGACGAGGTTGATCAAGAAAGGTCTTGAAGATGTAGAATGGGTAATGACTGGCCAAAATGTGTATGTTCCTTACTATGCGGTTCATATCATTGGATCTTACACCATGAAGAAACCTGAGTTTGCTGTGAAAGCTGTGGAGTCTGGGGTCATAGCTCCACTGCTTGAGCTTATGAGAGGAAAGATGAGCTGGGTCGAGCAAAGAGTCGTGGTTAGGGCGTTAGGTCACTTGGCGAGCTACGAGAGGACGTTTGAAGCAGTGGCTGCTTACGAGGATGAAGTGGTTAGATTAGCCATGGAGATTGCAACGACTTGTGTTGATGTTGTCTATGAAGAGTTTGTGAGTGTTCAAGAAAGAGAAGGAAGAGTGAGGTATCACAGTGAGTTGCTTACTAGAGGACTTGGAGGGTTAGAAATGGAAGACCGAAAAGCCGAGGAATGGGCAAGCCAGCTCCAATGCTGGTCACTCCATTTACTCAATTGCTTTGCTTACAATCAAAGGTCTATTTCCCTTATTTGCAACAAGACCTTTCTCAAGGAGCTTAGCCACATGTGGGGTGGATTGGTCAACCACACGTCTCCCGCAGGCATCGGGCTAATCCGGATTCTTTGTTATAGTAAAGAAGGGCGAGGGCATGTCTCCCGATCTAGAGAAATGATATTGAGTCTTTCCAATCTCTCCCGGTCTTCAGATGATTGGCAATACATGGGTATAGATTGTCTTTTGCTGCTTCTCAAAGACCAAGAAACAAGGTACAAAATGTTATAGACATCATTGGTTTATCTATTAGACCTAGTTGAGATTAAATCCCTTAATGATAGACCAAACCTAGGTGATAGAATAACTAGGGTTCTTCTAATGCATTACAATACAAAGAAAGGCTGTGCTTACACTCAGAAGACCCAAAAGGATATGAAAGAACTATGGACGATGAAAGTAGAGATGAGAAAGAGGGAGAGAGAAAGTTGGTGAGTGATAATCAAGACCAGCTAACAGAGAAAAGTGTTTTAGTGAGTTTGATTAAACAGCAAGCAAACCAATTGCTTTGTGTAGGAGACATAGGGGGAGCTATTAAATGCTATGACGAAGCGATAAGCTTGTGTCCTTTGAAACTTAGGAGAAAAAGAATGAATCTATATAGTGATAGAGGAGAATGTTACTTCTTGGAGATGTAGATGCGGCCATAAGTGATTGCACAAGAGCACTTTGCTTGTCGGAACCTGTGAACTCACATGGTAAGAGTCTTTGGACAAGGTCAAGAGCTTATGACATTAAAGGGCTTTCAAGAGAATGCTTAATGGACTGTATCATGTTCATCAATGGCCGCTGCTTCAGTGGCAAAATCCCTTACTACGCTACTCAAATGATCAGCAAACAGATGGAGGCCACGTGGCTATTTAAAGAGGCTAGAGCTTCGAGGGTTCTTCGACAGATGATGATGCCCAAGGAGAAGAATCACTTAACCGGTATATTCGATTTCTTTTACATTTGTTTATGAATAGAAGTTTCCTAGATGAGTTTCTTCAAATTTCACATTGTGTTTCTCTCTCTTAATTAGGCTTGTCAACGATCACAGAAGAACCAGGGAAGAAGAAAGATGGAATGATGATGCAAAGGAAGAAACCTGATCATCCCTTGGATTTTGATTAATCTATGTTCATTATTCTATCTCATAAACTAGTTTGTTTTTTCCTTTTAGTTTAAGATTTGTACTTTTGTGACGGATAAGTATCGGATTTTTTAAGAGTTAAAGCTTTTTATCCTCTTTGGAGTTACTTTAAGATCATTGTTTGCAACTAATATTAGTGTTACAGTTCGTTCCTATATATATATATATAGGATTCTACAAGATCTAGTTTTGTCCAAGTAACGGATATGTGAGTTTTTTCTTCTTAATTACTCTATCCTAAGAATTACAAATGGATTTTGTAATTTTGTATAGTGATAAGATCAAATCCTGAATTTGTGGGACAACAAAAAGGAAATTATAATCCAAAAACTAACCAGTTGGACATGAAGATATAAAAAGAAAAACAGGTGGAAATTAGTTAATTTTTAGATGATAGCTTTTTGTGTTATTTTTGTTAATAACCCTTTAACATATTCATGGATTCTTGACAAGTTACAACGTTGTTTTGATAGCATCGGAGAAAGTGGAAATGAATATATAATGTGAAGATGGTGGGGAGGACCACAAAACCACATTAAGGTCCGCGTGATCTTTTTGTTTTGTTTTTATATCAATTATTTTACTTGAATATACATGGTTAGTGTATGCAAATTCAATTGTTTTAAAGTTTCAATATATCATATAGTCTAAACTCTATATTTTACTAATTCATTCTCCAGAATTTTAGTTACATTAAACATTCATATAGTCAAATTTCCCTTATTCCTACCAATCTTGAACTAGTTGTACAACGTCCAAGAAAAACTCTCGAAAAAACGTTTTGAGTTGATTTTCTCGAGTTAGTATTTGACGATTCGCTTTCGCTGCTAAAACCCTAAAACAGTTTGAACAGGTCGTTGACAATCATTTACTTAAAATTACGAATCTATATACTAGAATTAGAGAGAAACAATCTAGAAACTTCCATAATTACTAATATAATGGTTAAATGTTGGTTAAAAAAATTGCATCTGCAATCATCATTTACAAATGGTGTTCGTAATCAACGTTTGCGATCACCTGTGATATACGTTTGCGGTTGACGATTACGATTATCATTTGCGTTGTAAATCAGTGTGGACTTGTTATCAAAATGATTGTACACTTATATATCGAACAACTTTTGCGACTGCCGTTACGTTAGAAATTCGTTGTATGTAAAATCAAAAGTAAGATACAAACCTCCCATCATAAATTTTTTTTAATATACATGTATATCCTCATTTTAGGTAAGCATACAAATCTACCATTGAATTTTTTTTTAGATGAAAATTGTTTTAGTGAACCCGAAAGATTGAATAACCCTACCACATCAATAATAAGTCTTCTGCTCATTATAAATTTATCATCACAAAAATAAATCTACAATTAAAAACATGTGTAAGTCTACTAACTATAAATTTAACTCTAGCACAAAATACCATATATAGTTTTAACATTTGAAATACCATGGTATGGGCATATAACACTTTTGTTTACGAGTCTCAGTCTTTTCAATTGTAAGGTTTTGTTTTTAAGTTTGTGTCTCTATTTTTAGTTAGTTGAAGCGTGGAATACAAGTTTAAATTTACATTTATTACAAAATTCTGATTTCTGTTTTTTTTCTTCTTGATGATCACTGTGACCACATGTCCTCCCACCTAATCTAAACTTTGTTGCTAGGAACTAAGCCTAGAGAAATTGTGGATGAGGCAACGAGGGTTTCCCTCTCTCGTCAATCGTGTTATTAAGAGACTCTTTTACAAATGACTAAGAGAACCATTTTAGTTACTTATATTTCTTTGGCTTTCCAAGGAAATATGTTAACTGTAGATATTTAGTTTAGGTGTGCAAAACTTTTAGGCCTTAAGATGGACGATGATTACTCTCAGTAGTTAAGCGATTTGAATAAATACCGGTCTTTGATGCCATTTATGCAGTTGTACACTAAATCATTATGCCGTGATTCATTTCAACAATTCAGACATAAAAATCTCGTGTCTACCACTCTCAGATTCCCAACAAAAACCATGATCCTGCCTACTATTTCGACTCAAAATTGTGAATTTGGATCATCCAAACTCTAATAATATTAGTAGGGGTGACTGAGGTTTATTTGGCCAAATAATTGTAAAGATGAATCCAACATAAGTAAACAGACCCATTGGCATATAAATCACTTGTGTCATGGCGATTAAATTATCAATCAGAAGCTTATATCAAAGAAAATAAATATAGTGAGATTTCTCTATTGAATTAATCGATACATGAGAGTGGATTTGGACATTTGCGGCTCTCTTTCCAGGACAGAGATGACATCTTTTACAGAGATTGTCCTCACCACTTTTGGTTGATTCGACGAAGAACCTTGGTTCTTTCCTAATCTTCTACCACCTGCACACAAGAAACAAACAAAAAGCTTTCTATTATATCAACCAAGGAATTAACTTTGATAGCTGCAAGTTTAAGACCTGCAAAAGTTCAAGCACAAGATTTTACTTTGTCTTTCGGCTATTTCAAGGGAAACGTTTATGGTTTTCATTTCATTCTTTTGATTTCAATAAAGAAGAGTTTTCGGGAGGTTTCATCTTGTTTGTAAAAAAGCGGGAAATAGAATGGACTCACCAGCTCCAGAAAACCGCCGTCCACCATCTTGCCTGTCCTTGGAGTTTCTTCCTCCACCTGAAGTAGCTTTCTGATTTCCATCTTTACCAGCATCACTTACAGATTTCTGACGAGCTTCTGCCATTAACTGCCATTTTAAAAACGCATCATCTCCTCCAACAGCAGCACGAGCAGCAACATTTGCAGCTGTCGTTCTCATTTTGTCGTCATCTTCTTTATTTCCCTTCACATATCAAAACCACTTTTCAAATAAACATTGCAAAGGTAAATTTAACCTGTCCTCGCAATTGTATTATCAATTTCTCCATACCTTCACACCCTTAGAGCGGTTATCTTCTTTCTCTTTCTCACTATCAACTCCATCACCTTCTTCATTCTGCAGCCAAAACAATACAAATAGAGAAATTGTTGCAATGCCTGTGTGCTATAGTAAAAGTATGAATATGGATAACCAGCTCACAACTGACCTCACTCGGTTTCTTCAGCTTTTCTGCTTCAGCCTGTTTCTTCTCCCATTCCTCTTTCACTTTCTGATTCATTTCGTTGATTTGTAGCCGAATATCTGACGTGATAAAGGTTCGGTGTCTTGATTTCTCCGTATCAACTCGCTACATAAGCAATTCTAGCTTGAAAAAGACAGATATAAACAATGTTGAAGTAGGTAGTAAGAGAAAGTTAGACTGACCTGCTTTGACAACCGAATTATGTGAGAAAGTAGTCCGCGCATCCTTTCCTCCACACACTGAGAACGCAAACGCATGAGAATACCAAAAAAAAAAAAAAAGTCAAGTACTGAATGCAGACAATGCACACGAAGTTGACATCTCACCAAAGACAAGCACCGTTCGACATCATTGCTTATATTCTTTAACCCAACTTTCGCCACTGTCAGATACAAAAAGCAATATATAAGCTTCTTCTCCAAGTGATTCAAAACTTAAAGCATGACAGAATCCAAAAGGAATAAGATGTAGGAAGTTTCCCAACTAATTTCTGCCAGTTTTTTCTGCAGCGGACTTTTCTGCAAAATTAATCTTTCTTCCTCCTCGTGCACAATTTTCCGGGATGCTTCAGAAACACGACCATCCTCCTTACCCCCAGAGAATAATTGCTCTTCCTCTTCCTAAACCAAATGCAGACCAAAACTTTTTTAATTTATTCAGTACTCCACACCCAGATTTTATATTAAACCTGAAGCTACCAAGATACGCACCCTGAGATTAACACCACTGACTGCAGTAACATCATTGAGCTGATCAATACTTTGTTCTGAAGAATTCCCTACTACTTTTTGCTTCTTGCTGCAAGTTGATCCATACAAAAATGCTATGATTATAATTTTACAAGGGGAACCAAAAAGAAAAATTATTCAAGTAAGCTGAAAGAATCCACATACAAGAAACTCTAATTTTAATTTTAAATAACTTATAAAAAAGGAGCAACTTAAGAGCAACCTGAGCAGTTCAATTACCTTGCTGGTGGCGGTGAAGAACCTAATGTGTCAAGAGGTTTCTTCTGACCAACAAAAGGCTTTTTAGGTGGCGTCCTAGCATTAACTCCTGCTTGAAAGGTACCGGATGAGCCACGCAAATTCATCTGATGGATACAAAAACAATTTGTCAATGATAAAAACTGTTATAAAAAGAAAACTAAAAAGGCAAAATGAGAAATAATATTGTAGTCGAAAATAGTAAGGCGAATATTCATGGGCTCTTGAAGCACCATGGTTGCCCAAGAGCTCAAAGAGAAGAGGCAAAGAAAAGAACATTTGAAATGACTTTATAAAGAGAAAGTTATATATTAATAGCTCTCTTACTTCTGTGCTAGCGTCCAGTTGGTTTGTCATGGAAGGAGAAACAGAGCTTCCATGCGGCATGTTGCTAGGTGTGGATAAACCCATTCTAGAGGACTCCTTCTCTAAGCCCTCGTTCGAAGTCCCCGAGGCTGCATTTTTCTGTTCAAAACTTTGTTCAACTGATTCCTGCTTCACATGGGACACAGACGAACCTTGACCAGGTACAGAATGTAGAGGCAATGATGAGCTGTTCTGGAAGTGTGATGTAGCGCCGCCTTGAACCCTATTAGGATCATTTACAGACGTTGGCCTCTCAAACTTGGGCATAGTCATCATATTTGTGGTAGACTGGGGGTTGTGTGCCACATGTCTCATATGGGAATCATGAGCGAGTGGTCTCAACGAGGAACCAGAAGCATTCGTGGTTGGCCCCGGGTATGAGTGAAAATTACCGGAGCCAGTATACATAGGAAAAGAAGTTGATGGAAGCTGCATCTGGTGCTGCGGATGTTTGGCAAGTCCCTGCACAGAAACTGAATTCCCTAATGCGCCTGATGTCGAGGAAGGCAGTTGGTTAAGGTGGACTGCACGAGGATCAGACAGGGATTTTTGATTCTTGATTTCTGTGATTGATCAGGTTGAAATTGAATTAAGTAATGGTTTTGGCTTTTACATGGAAATATAAGTCATATATACGGAAAATGTAGTAGTTTTATAATAATCTTGATCGGAAAGAGATGCATCAGTGAATAATTGTACCAGTAGAAGGAGCTTGAATTCCCATTTTTCCCTGGTTATAGCTCATCTAAAAACAATGAACACACATTTAATAAAGACGTATTTAACTTGTACTGCAGACCCACTCAATGCCACCCATGGTAAAATGTTAAGAAGTGGAGTGATTTAAATTGCTCCAACGATTTTTTACATTTTTATCATTGGAAATGGGAAATGAGTTATAAATCGCATCAGTTGGTACACTCGAACTAGTCCCGTTATGCAAATTTTATTCTAAACACGTTGAAAAAAATCTGGAAGTACTGATTTGACACCCTTCTAACATGTCCCCCAAAAAGGGTTAAGACCTTGTGAATGAAATGAGGGACAAACCAAAGTCAGTATAACCATCTGACTAATCAACCCAGGTGCAAGTTTGATACCCTTAGAAAAAAAATGATAGTCTGCTAAAACAGCATTTTATGGAAAAAAATTATAACCTGCTAAGTCAGGGATTAGTCTAATTCAATATGTTATCCGACCAAAATGATAACCTTCACCAAAGTCTGTAAAGCCATTCCAAGGTGAAGGAAAGAAAAGAAAGCGAGAAAACATATTCCAAAGTCAGTTGGCTGAAAGAGCACCATTTGTAGTTCATGTTAGACCATTCTATGTGCACATTGCATACAAGCTAATAAAAAAAAGAATAGTCTACATGGAATCCGCTAAATAAAAAGGACCAAGGTAAAAAAAAAATTGTAAAGCCCTAGCAAGCAGAAGTTTTCAAAGACAATTCCAACATGAATTCCATTCACAAGCTTAAACCCTAAGTCAAATACCTGGTATTAGTCACTAAATGACACAAGATATGAAAAATGGTAATACCTGCTGTAGTTTACTAACTGCCAACCTGAGCATCTGATCACCTACAATATCCTTCATATGTCGTGTGAAGCCCTCTTTGGGAATTTCATTTTTCTGCAAACAAGTACCAGAAGGAAAGCAATGATAATACAATGGCTTTTGAACATAACGTCAAGTGATTTCACAGATAGGCATACCTTAAGTTTAGCATATAGGGTTTTGAGCTGCATTGCTCTATCTGCATCAAGTTGGGCCACTAAGGCAGGAAGCAAAGCAGCAAATGGTACTTGCTTAGGGTTGCGGTTCATAGCGTTAACAGGCTGTTCCACTCCCCGAGCCTGTTGACTAGTCATTTTTTGCAGTTTCAAATACTGAGATTCATTCTCGTGAGTATGGGATCTTTCTGATTCAGTACCACTGGGAGTCTTTTCAGACATCTGCAACCCAGTAGTTTGGGGGACCTGTGAAGGATTCTCCCAGAGTTGACCTGCTCGATGGATGTCTTGAGGCTGGTTGTGTTGTAAATGAGTATCATTTGTGCGCTTTAAATCTTGTTGGTGTTGACTGTCTACAGCTGAACCTTGTTGCTCCTTCATCTGGGAGCTATCAAGGCTGTTCTGCGTCTGGAGATTGATATTAGCATCTCCGAGACCATTCTGCCAAGTTGCAAACTGTTGGCTGGGAGAATTGTTGTTTCCTATAGAAATAATATAAGGAATTGAATAATGCAACTCGAATCAGAAAAAGCCTAAAAAAGGACATGAACTAGTTTCTATTGTAGCATATGATGTAGAAAAAGCATGTTTGATAGTTCTCATACACATATCCACAGATGAGAAGCTAAATTGTATTTCAATACATGAACGCAGAGAAAGAGAAAAGAGATGACTTCCAGCACCAGAGGCAGAGTTACCCTGGCTAATAAGTCCCATCACAGTGATCAATTTCAACGACCCAACAAGCAAATAACAAAATTCCAGCAATAGTGCATCTGAATCGCTACCTAAATACCAGAATTTGATAATAGGGTTCCTCATTTATTTTCTGCTTTCTGATACTTTGAAAATTGAGATATCATCCTCCATCAAGTAGCCCTAATTGACAAGGAAAGGAAAAAGCATAGCCATACCAGGGAGTGGCTGCGAAGTTGTCATAGAATCTTCAATATCACGATTCAGAGCAGCCTGGAACGCGTCGACGTCAGCTCCGGAATGCATCGATTCATCCTAAACCCACACGATTCGCCGGATTCAAAATCGCATAGAGATAACACGAAGGTATGAGAATTTAGAAAGCTAACCTCGTCTTCGTCGAGAAGCTTGAAAATTGAGGGATCCATGGAAAAAGCTTTAAGGCTTGGCAAGGAAAGACAAAGAGGAATTAAAAGGAAACAGGTGTTAGATTACTAATTTACAGAAACGTCCTTAAATAAAGACTCAATTGTAGATGAGCCCTTGTAAAAACGTTGTCGTTTGCTCTGGTACATAAACTGTAGCTCCCCGCCGCCACTCAACGAATCATCGGAGAGCAAAAAATGAAGATCGCTGCCCGTTTTCTCTCTCCTCGACTCTCCGGTCAGAATCCGATGATCGGCCGATTCTTCCACCAGCTGCGTAGGCCTGGGAATTGCGTCTTCTTCGTTTCGCGCAATTTGTCGACGAATGCTTCGAAACAGAATGGGTTTCTTCGATGGTATTTGAGAAATCTGGATTCACACCCTTTCGTAACCAAAAGCATCACTACTTCCCTCATTTACATGGCCGCCGATCTCACTTCTCAGGTCAGATCATCATCACCTTACGATGCTTTTAAATGTCATTGTTAATCTTAGGAAGAAGGAAATTGACCCTTTTCGTAGAAAGTCTTATTGATTTATGTGCTTGGTAGCTAAAATTAGATGAAAGGAAATTAGAGAGCTTTTAATGTGTGTTTTGTATTCTTTCAAATCTTCAACAGATGATCACAATGCAGCCATCTGGTTCTTTGGACCTCATAAGAACAGCTAGAATGGCTAGCTTCGGGTTGGTCTTTCTCGGGCCGTCGCAGCATTTGTGGTTCAGTAATCTTTCTAAAATATTGCCAAACCGTGACGTGTTGACGACCTTTAAGAAAATAATGATGGGCCAGCTTCTTTTCGGACCTGTTAGCAACACAGTCTTCTTTTCCTATAATGCTGCTTTACAAGGTACGGGTTCATGTCTTCTTCGTTTCAATTGTGTTTAGCTTTTTACGATTCCTCATGTTGTTGGTCCATATTAAGGTGAAAATTCTGGAGAAATTGTTGCGAGATTGAAGCGAGATCTTGTGCCAACGTTGAAAAATGGACTTATGTACTGGCCGCTCTGTGATTTTGTTACATTCAAGTATGTTCCAGTTCATCTACAGGTAAACCAACAAAATTACTTCTTCCACTTTTTGGGATGATTTTTCAAAGAGGTTTTCGACTTCAACATGTAATATTTTGGTTGCAGCCACTGATGAATAGCTCGTGCGCATATATGTGGACGATATATTTGACTTATATGGCAAACCAGACGAAAGCTGACAGCTGATGACTTGTTCTTGGCAACACGCAGTCGCAATCTCTTTATTCCATTGCATCTATATTTAGTTTTTTTTTTTTGGTGTCTAGAATGCAGCAAAAGTTTGGCATGTGGACACTCAAATACGTATGAAAGGATCTCGCATTTGCGATCAAGCATATTATATTTCTCACCAAGTTTCATAAGGTTTTTACTGCGAAAACTATCTTCAATACCATTTTCTTTTACTCTTATTTGATTATTGTTAGGAGTGGAAAATGGAAAACTACTCTCTAAACTTCACAGATTCTTCTAAATTGCCCTTAACTTCAAGCATTCGGCAGGGGATTAAATTAGTAGGGCATTTTGAAGAGAGAGTTGCAAAAGTTGTGTTTGGGATAATCCATGAAAAAAAGAAGGGCCTAATTAGGGTCAGGTCCACAATGAGTTAGGCCGGATCTGGTCGAGTTTAGATCGGTTGTGTTAGCTTGCATGTGTGCGTTGCGTATAAAAAAGAAATGGTGATTCTCAAAAGTACACCCATTTTAAAAAAAAATCCGAAAATATCAATTTTTGTTCAAAGTTTCAAAGATACTCTATTATTTAACTAAATTTTTCATAATGATTATACAACTCTTACCAAATTTATAATTATTTTGGGTTATTGGATGTATCAATCATAAACACAACAACAAAGTTTTCCGGAACCATGAGGATTGGCTTGGCATAAACCAATAGTTGTCCGTGGGAATTCAGGCGATCCACAACGTCCTTTGCAAATGGTGTTAGTTTTGCACGGACCTCTGAAGTTACACCCTCCAGGATGGATTTCTTCCGTCTTCAATAATACTATTGATTACAACAACAACAACAGAAATCATTAGTTTAGTATTTTTTTTTTTTTTTTGGTGCAACACATTCTTTTCATTCATTACAAACTAGAGGGAATTAACCATCCTCTATTCCCCTCATCCACAAGAGGACTACCACAATAGGGATTTAAGCAAAATAAAAATAAGATAAAGAAGAAATTCCAAGACTTGCTTGGCAACTCCTCCATGATAGATAGGGAGCCAAAGTTGGTGTTCGAAAACAAATTCGCACAATATGTAACTTTGCCTGAAGCCTTCATCAATAGACATCCGACCACCGGAAAACTAACAAACATGTTCCAGTCCACGGAACATTAGATTGTTAAGAATTGGAGAGGGAGCTTCATGACTCTAGCTTTCTTTAGACCCATGATCAGCATATGATCGTTCATAGCTCTCTTGGTAAATACCAAAAATACAGAGCTTAAAGATACTCTACCCGTAATAGCAGAGATTTTCACCGGTTTTAAGACCGGAATCCTATCATCTCTCATAGAGGGAGGAAAGGGACGTATGAATCTATCCTCAGAAGAGGAAGTATAAACACACGATTTTAACAACCTATCACAGTTCCACTGATTTTCTACCACACTAATCCAGCATTCTCAAACCTAGACATGAGTCCTAAAACACATCTAAATCTAACACTGCTTATTCGTATGACCAAAAAAGTGGAAAGAGGATATATCGAATCAGACCTGTAGCAGATTGTCGAGGTTACAGGGTTTCGGAAGAACCCAGAAAACTTATGATTTCCCACCAAGACTCTGGTACAACTGCACATCAGCAAAAAATGAGGAACACATGGTGGACTTTTTCCAAACTGGGCCAGATTAAGAAATGAACTGGGTCAGGCCCAACCAATCCAGCCTCAACGGCCCATTAACAGGATGACGAACGTACGGCAGATCTGCCTGTCGGTGGGAATGCGATATCCGGCGAGGTCTCCATGACACTCAACGAACACTTTTCCGGCACTGAAAGGAAGTTTATTGGAAGGATTGGTGGTAATAGCTCTCTCCAGGCTAGAGATGGAGGAGGGAAGATTTAACAAGCTCTTAACAAATCTCACCGGAGCCAAGGAGGTATGCGGTGAGTAAGGTTTGCTCGGCTGGCCAACAAAATCAGTCGCCGGAAGTAGCTTTGGATTGGAGGGAGATAAGGTAACTCGGAGGAGAAGAAGCTCGCACCCCGGTACAAACCACGAGAGTGACCACAGAGACTGGATCAAAGCCGCATGCACAAACAGATCCAGAGTCGACGGCAGAGGTTCTGGATCTGGTTCAGGAAGAGGGGGCGATAGCGGCGGCGCCATCACCATCACAGAATAGATCGAAGAAAAAGGAAGAGCATGTAGACCAGGTCTATTAGTTAAGTATTTAGTCTTCATTTTTATTAATAAGAAAAAAAAATGGTGTGTGTGTGATTTTTGTTATTAGAATGAAAAAAAAACTTATATAATATCGGAAAGCGGGTGGTAAAATTTTCAATAGGGTATATTTATAACAAAAAATGTGAGAAGAAAAAGAAATTACTCTTTGATTGGGAAGTGAAAAAGATAGAACATATGATGAGAAGCACTGCGAGTTGAAACTTCAACAAAACCATTTTGTTTGGAGGCGTAAAGATGTTAAGAAAAAAAGGGGGAAGAATATGATCTACACGGAAGAGTCAAGTTTTTTTGGTAACATGAAAAAATTATTTCAGGAGATATCTATGGTAAAAAGAACTTAATGAAGGTAAAAAATCTAATAATATAAAATTATGAAAGGGAAGATATGAATGTAAATAACAAGAGGATTTGAATATAGAGAAAATTATATCTTATCAGTGCCGGCCTTGGACCGAAGCTGGCGAAGCACTAGCTTGGGGTCTGTATATTTTTAAATAATTTAGGGGCCAATTGTGTTAATGAGTAATTAGTTCATATTATTTGAGGCTCATGCGAAAAGTAAGTGGCCACGAGTTTGAAGCCCTTCCTGGAATGTTTTTTTTTGTCAACATACTCCATATATTAGGTCACATTTGGTAGGTAGAAACATCCCGAAATCGGGTATTTTCTACCGACTCATCGAGATCTACATGGGAAAATAACTGATTACGTGCTCGTGCCCCTTTTGCAAGGGTATCGGCACGGTCATTACAAGAACGAGGAATATAAACTAGCTGAAAAGAAATAAAAAGTTCTCTAAGTTCAGTGAAGTGATCTAGCTCAGACTAGAAAGCTGACCAATCTATCGGATTGTCGGTCATCGTCAATAGGTTTGAGCAATCCGTCTCAAATCGGGACTTAAGTATACGCTTCGGCATCCTTGATTGCCGGTGTGTGTTTGACCTAAAGTGCCAGTGAGGCACCATCCCAGACCGCTAGTGGGCCCTTGATCTGCCCAAGATGCGTCCACTTGGCAGATCGGGATAAGTGAATGCTCGGATCGGATGGAATCTTCAATCTCGTTAGTATTTCCTTCCTTCCCTTCGTCTTCTTCTCTAGTCAAGTTCACGCCTCGCCAACTTTCTTCCTCTAACTGGGCTACTTGGAGCGTAATCGCGGTTGATACATTCTTTCCATTGAAGAGCTTATCATTCCTAGCCTTCCAAATGAACCAAATGATCCACGAGAATGTATCCCTTTGTGGTTTGGGGAGACCCCTTTCTTTTGCCCTCCAAAATAGAAAATCCATATTTTGGTATAGGGATGTACTCAGGAAATAATCCGAAAGGGACGGAAAGTCCGATAAGGCCCACACCTGCAAAGTCGGGGGGCGCTCAAAAATCATATGGTTAATTGTTTCCTCTAGTGCACCACATCGGGGGCAACTCTTGTCGTTTCCCAAGTGCCGGTAGGTGAGTCGTTAACAAGTGGCTATACACCCCGTTAAGGCTTGCCACATAAAGTGTCGAAGCATCCCAGGGGTCTTAATTTTCTACACTTGGCTAAGCAGATCCGTAATGCTCGGTTCAGATATCTGTTGGGGTTGTAGACTTCTTTGGTTTGTGTTGTGTAGTAACTCGTATCCTGATTTAACCGTATACATTCCTAATTTTGTATAACTTCACGCAAAACCATCTAGTTTGAAAAAATTCTACGAGGTTTCGACCCTAGTATTAAGGCGACATCCTCGGGATAGAATAATTCCTGGATTCTTGTGTGATTCCACTCTGGTGAGTTGTGTAGCATGAGGTCTTTAACCAAGAGATGGAGATCTCGCCGAATATGTCTATCAAGGCGTCTTGGTAAACAAGCCGGTTTGTCTGGAATCCAAGGTTCACTCCAAGTCTTGGTATTACACCCAGAGCGTATAGTCTTCTGGAGGCCTAGTCTAAGCAGAGGTTTAGCCGCCATGATGCTACTCTAACCATACGAGGGGGATCTGGCCTTACAATCTACCATCGGGGATGATTGGTGGTAGTATCTTCCACGTAATACTCTAGCAATGAGAGATGTTGGAAAGTGGATCAACCTCCATAATTGTTTTACAAGGAGTGCTAGGTTGAACTCGTGAAGATCTCTGAATCCTAGACCGCCTGCATCTCGAGAAGTACAAATCTTATCCCAAGCGATCCAATGTAGTCCTCTACTATTTTGGCGGGAACTCCACCAAAAGTTGGATATAGCGCTCCTGAGTTTATCTGTGATACCTTGAGAGAATAGGAAACACGACATAACGTATGTCGGAAGGGCTTGTGCCACTGATTTTACTAGAACCTCTTTCCCTCCTTTGGAAAGGAATTTTGCAGACCAAGTGTTAATACAGTTGTTAAGGCGATCTTGAACATAGGAGAATACTTTTTTCTTAGAGCCACATCTTTTTTATGGTAGTCCTAAGTATATGCCCATACCTCCTTCGCTTGTTATGCGGATGACTCTCTTAATTTCTCTTTTGATCTGCTGATCAACTCTATTCCCAAAAAATAGAGATGATTTGTTGGGATTTAGTTGTTGACTAGATGCATCGCCATAGGTTTTGATAATATTTAAGATCTCTGCACATTGCAGGACGTCTGCTTTGCAAAAGAAGAGACTATCGTCCGCAAAGAGGAGATAGGAGACTCTCGGGCTTGGTTGAGCAATTCGTAATCCTGTAATACGAGATTCTTCCTCTTCTCCTTTCAGCAGGGAGATGAGAGCTTCCGTGCATAATATGAATAGAAAAGGAGATAGGGGATCTCCTTGTCTAATTCCCCAGGACGGTTTAATTCTTCTTTTCGGCACTCCATTTATCAAAACTTGATACGACACAGATGATATACAGAACATCAGCCATTTAACCCATTTTTCTGAAAACCCCAATTTTAGCATAACAACTTCTAGGGAACTCCATTCTACCCGATCGTAGGTTTTACTCATGTCAGTCTTCATTGCCATGAAAGGGTATATGTAACTCTTGTTGGTCCTTAGGGCATGAAAGTTCTCTTGAGCAAGTAAAATATTATCCGTTATTTGACGTCAAGCCATAAAAGCCGATTGTGTCTCCGAAATTAGTTTCGGGATGGTCTTTTTTAGCCGGTTACATAGAATCTTTGATATGATCTTATAGTTGACGTTACACAAACTGATTGACCTGAATTATGTCATTGCCCGCGGTCTATTTATTTTTGAAATAAGACAAATGTTTGTTTGATTCAACCGTGGGTCGAAGGATCCAGTGTCGAAGAATTCTTTCACTAATCTTATTACGTCTTGGCCTATCACGTGCCAGAATTTCTGATAGAATCGACTTGTCATACCGTCAAGCCCTGGTGTCTTGTTTGGATTTATGTTGAACAAGACTTCCTTGATTTCTGCTTCCGTTGGATCAACAATGAGTCGTTCATTGTCAGTCTCTGAAACCTTCTCGGCAACATAGCGGAGTGAGTCATTCAAATTTTGAGGCTCCGATGTAGTAAAGAATGCCTCAAAATAATTAGTTGCAACTTTTGCGACTCCCCTTTTACTCTCAACCCATTGGCCAGTTTTATCCTTTAGGTAGATTATACGGTTTCGTGCTCTCCTCTGTTTAGTGGTGGCATGAAAGAAACTTGTATTTCTATCCCCGTAACAGTGCCAGGTGACTCTACTCTTCGCATGCCAGTATTGTTCTTCTTCCCTGAAGGCGCTGAGGAGTTTCCTTCGAATTTCTTCCACTTCCTCTAGGGTGGAGTCATCATCATCGTGAGCTCGGTCTAGTTGATCTTTAAGTTCCTCGATTAATTTGTCTGAGTTAGTGTTCGTCGATTTTCTCCATCTCGATATGTGCGATCGGCATGAGGATAATCTCTGGTAGAAATCCCTAACTGGGATTCCATCTAAGGTGCCCCATCCTATAGTCACCGATTCTTTAAATCCGGGTTTTCCGATCCATCGTTTGTCGTAACGGAAACTTCTTCGCTTGTGTTCAATCGTGGATCTGACTCTTGCTACCACCGGCCTATGGTCTGAGCCCCAAAGTTTTTGATACTCCACCATAGTGTAGGAGAAAAGGGTATGTCATACTTCATTACCTATAGCTCGAGCTAGGTGACATTTTACTTTCGTTCGTATATTTCTAACTTTGCGACGTCCCACCCACGAAAGTGGGTTGTGTGTGTGTGGAAAATCAATCATACCACAGTTATCTAGCATAGTTCGGAAAGGTAAAAAAGAGGACTTTAGTCGACTCCGTCCACCTCGCTTTTCATGGTTTCTAGTAATTTCATTAAAATCGCCGATCATAAGCTAAGCATTTTGCCGATTTAGACTCATCCTCGTGAGACGTTCCCATACACGTTCTCGGTATTCAACAACCGGATCACAATACACAAAGGTCATAAAAATTATATGTCCTTCAAAGGTAGATTCAACGTCTATCATTCGATTATCCGAATAAGAAATAATAACCGAAAGATCATTCATATAGAAGAAGGCAAGTCCACCGCTTTTGTTTTGCGGCTCAATGGTAAAAACCTGATCATAATCGAATTCAACTTGCAGATTTTGCAGAAAATGTCTATTGTTCTTGGTTTCCGATAGAAATAAAAACCTAGACAAAGAACAACTATGGAGTTCTCGAAAATGATCTTTTGTCACATCGGCGCACGTGCCTTGACAATTCCACGCAAGAACGTTTATGAATTTTTTTTTTTTGTCCAACACTTATATTTATACTTCTCTTTTTTCTTCTGAATGAGATTATACTTCTCCTTGATCGGGAATTTTATTGATTATCACAAATCAAATGTCGTTACATTTGATGTAAATCTGTAATCACTTTAATACGAACAAACATAGTATTGAGCTAGAATAGATTTTTTGGTTTTTTAATTTTTTAAGCAAACCCAGATCTTGATCGTGGATCGAAAAAAAACTCCACGGAATCCGATCGAAAAACTCTAAGCAAGACCAGAGACTTTTCGGTTTTGTAAATTTTCAACTCAACCCAGATTTTGGGGATGCTTCAATCCTTTCTCTTCTTCACGCCAAAGAGGATTCAGAAGAAATTGTTTCTCTTTTTAGGTGATGCACGACCAAGGACCATGGTCTTCTCGCCAGTATCGATCAACGGGGGCTGGATCTGATTCTTTCTCTTCTTCTTCACCGGAATCGTGGGGCCAATGCGGGGGATGTTGGTCGTCGGTTGAGAGATCCGTGAGGTCCCTGGGTTTTTTTCGATAGTTGGGGAATCCGTGAGGCTTTTAGACCAAAATTAGAGATCTTAGCACTAAGGCTAGAGGTGGTTGGTGTATTGTTCACCCTCACGAACGATGGAAGCTAGATCCCTTGTTTATGTCGTAGATCGAACGCCATTTTTGGAGATTGTGTTTTCAAGAGATAGCGTGAGTTATAAATCGAGACTAGAATCTTAGCACTTTGCTAGAAAATTGAGGCGGCGAAGGTCAGATCTCAGATCGGATATGTGTCAGACTTCTCAGTCGATGGGGAATACTAAAGCCGCAAAGACTCTCTTTCACGGCACAAAGCCGGAGTGGAGGTAATTTCTTTAAAGTCCCTGTCATGGTCCACCACAACAAACAACCACCGAGCTATTTCTTCAGTGCACTGTCAAGTTCAATGTATTTTTTCTTGCTTCATCATCTTCGGAGAGTCCAAAGCCTTCTTCTTCTTGCTCCGGTGACTCTGAGTTTGACTTTTCTTCTCGTTTATCTTCAAGCTCTGGTCCTCATATCTTATCTCCCTTACTAGATTTTGAATTCGAGGAAGAAAAGGAAGAAGACGAGAGTGTGGTTACACGTGACCGCTCTAGATCCTGCGTTAGAGAGCCTGCTCTAAATCTTCTGAACCAAAAGGGTCTTCGACTTCTCCAAGTGATGGCCTCTGATGCTGTATTTCTTCAATTATATTCCACTGACGAGGACAAAAAAGTTTAAAAAGTGGAGAAACATCGATAAAAAGCCATCGGAGCTAAGATCGGAAAAAAGATTAAGGTGAGAGAAGGTGTTGTATGCGGCGGAGAAGGGGGGAGGAGCTAGGGTGAAAAGGTGTTCACGTGATTTTTCCTACCACACTATTAAATCTACCACATATTCTATTAAATCTACCAAACCTTTACCCATTATACATCTTTCTTCCTCTTTTTCCTTCTTTCTCTCTTTCTTTCTATGTTAACAGAGTTTCTTGCCGGAAAAAATGGAGATCATTCCGGAGACGGTGATGGTGGACAGCAATAAAGACATATGTGTATTTGAAATACCAACTTATCCATATATCTTCTTCTTCCTTCTCTCCTTCTCCTTCTTTTTCTTTTTCCTTCTCTATCTTTCTCAAAACGGAAAAAATGGAGACTAGTCCGGAGACGGTGATTGGCGGCAGCCGTGGACCAGACGACGACGGTGACGGTGACCACGACAATGATGGTCGTAGATAGAACGGAAATGACGATGGCTGTAAACCAGACGACGGCGGTGGATACGACGGTGACGGTAACCACGACGGAGATGGAAGACGATGGTCGTGGACAGCGACAGAGATGTGGACGATAATGATGGTCGTACATAGAACTGAGATCGGCGAAGATGGTCATGACGGAGACGATGACCGTGGAGAGATGACGACGGTAACTACGACAGAGATGGAGACGATGGTCGTGGACAGAACGACGACGGTGAACATAATGACGACGGTGACGGTGGCCGTGGACACAGCGACGACGGTGGTTGTAAACAGAATCAGTGGACAACTAGCGATCGTGGACGAAATGCAAATAGATAGGTGATGATCAAGGGCAATTGTGTCAATTTCATTCACTAAAAGACAAAAATGTGGTATCAATATAAAGATTTTTAGAATGTGGTAGATTTTGTAAAATATTTGAAAAAAATGATAGATTGTATAATATTCTCTTCAATATACGACCGGTGTGACTCTTATACTTCCATAGAGCAAAAGAAAATAAAGAATTTAGTTTTTTGGAACATTTGTACTAATCAAAAAGAAAAGAGAAGATTTTTTTTGTTATTATTAATGAAAACAAGTTGAAAGGTGAAAAAAATTTCCTCAACATTTTATCGGTAGAATTTTTTTCATCGAACAATAAATTTTCTTCTTTTTTCTCAATTACTTTTTTTTCTTCTCAATTTTACTCATTTAACAACCAATCAAACCCGACAAATTGAGTAATAATATAACATTAAATACTTAGCATTTAAGTGGATTTGAATATATTATCAATCTTCTATATATTAAAAGAGAAGCATTTTGGGAGCATTTTGATTATGTTTCACTCTCACAATTTTTTCTCATCTTTTTCTAATTAATAAATTAAAATCCTTACTATACTACTATCCAAACACCATATTCTTTACTATTCTTATATCCAAACATTCGATAATGGCCCACATATCAAAATGTAAACTAATTTTGTAAACTAATTTATACTAATTAAACATTACGATTTATTTATTTTTTGTGAATGTTGATTATAGTATGGCTACGTTCTGTACACAATTGATTGTTTTATTAGTTAGTTCCATGGATTAAATCTCATAATAATCTTTATAGGTTTACGAAAAACAAAAGTATAATTTAAAAAAAAAAATCACCACATGAAATTTTTATAGATAGAAATCGGCTCAAATAATCTTAGGATCACTACATCGGTTCTTATAATTTTATGTAAATAGTATTAGGATCATCATATAACCTTATAAATTGATGTATTTAGAAATTTTGTTTTCAGGAATAAAAGTTAGAGAAAAAATATGTCAATTTCAGTGATAATTAAATTAGATTTTGTGTATACACACAACACTTCTTTTAATTTTAAAAAAATCTAATTCACTCCACCCTTCTCCAAAGATGCAACAAATCTTTAATTTAATTAACATTCTTTATCATATCACAATTATTTAATTATTATTTTCTAAAGATATACAAACGTACTATATTTAATTAACGCTATTTAGAGTGATTACCGTAATTAAATATGTAGCATTATTATTTTCTCACCTAAACCAAAGTTACTATATTTAACTTAATTAAGATTAATTACCGTAATAAACTAAACAAAATTCAATAATGTTTTTAACAAATACAATATTCAGAACAATAAAATAAATGTGACACGTACAATCTATCTATAAACAAATTATACAATAACTACCAAATCTTTGACCATCACAATCCCACGATTTTTGTTAACATGGAATTGATATGGGGGGTGTTATTGGTTGATGGATTGTTAAGGATTTTTAAAATTTTTAGAATCCATCGTTATTAATTTATGGATTATGACATTCTAATGAAATTCATTATTATTGGTTTGATGAGTTTTAAACTCCATTCAAAATTTATTGTTATTCAAAAAGTTTAATTTTTAGGGATTCTATAAATCTGTTAGAATCTATTGTTATTGGTAGATGGATTTGTTCTAATTTTACTCATTAAACAAGATTTTGAGAATACCTCATAAAACCTTTGGATTTTGAGAATTCTAATCACCAAATTTTCTAAATGCACAAAACTCTCTAAAAATTTAATAAATCTTTGGATTTTAAAAATTCATCAACTCTATGAGAATCCATCTCTCGCCTAATAAAACCATTCCCTAAATCCATGAACTAACATAATTTCCTAATAAAAGATTTAGGCAGCCGAACTCTAATTTTGTTAACTAATATGTGCCTCTCTATAAATACAAAGACTAAATCTCACAAACATTGCAGACGATTTTATAGTTTATCTTTCTTGAAGCAAGATGTCTTTAGTATGGCTTTATCGATACTAATATGATTCACCGATTTTTCATTGTTAGTAGTTCGATATACATTTCAATTATTGCTTCCACTCAGAGAAAATGATTAGAGGAAGGCTTATCAAATTCAATCAAAATTCTACATTATTCAAGTAAGTATCAACACTCCCATCGTCCTTTCTAATAATTGTTTTTTAAAATCTCAATTTCTTTTCACAAATTTTCTCACCTTCTAAACAAAACTATATGTTCCTTTCGATGGAAGAAGCACATGACATGTAATTCTTTAGTTTCGTCCTCCAAATCATTCGTAATTTTGGAACTATGTTCTATTATGTTTCATTTGTTGGAATTCATACCGGTTTATAACACTTTATAAATAATTAGTTTTGAATTCAATTTCCAAGATGCGTGCAAATATTGAATCAAATCTAGTCTACAGAGTTTTGGATATACCTGGATCAATTGCAGCGGAAAAACGGATTTAGATTGATCAAGGTTGTAGAGCACTTCAAACGCCGTGCCTCTATTGGTATCCACATGCACACAAACTAGATCGAACGGGATGCTAGTGCCGTAGAGATCTAATCTCAACTATCAAAACAAACTGTTTTGCCTTGTTCAACTAGGGTTTTAATCGTCAGCTTAGGATTTGTCATGATCATATTATCATTACGCTAACAATATATATAGTGCACAAGACTTAATGGGCTTAGCCCATCAATTGTGTTTTACGTGGAGAAGAAGTAAAGGTAATCATAATTAACATTTCTCTTCTTGCTTCACGTCCACTCATATATATATATATATATGTATATCTTATATATCATATATGTTAAGTGCATTAATACAAATATATATATATATATATGTATATCACATATAATTATATATATTGTATTATTATTAAAACCTAATTTATTAATGATCTAGTTTGCTTAGGTATGTGACCCTATAGGATTGTATAATATTAGTAATGGATTTTTTAGCCCATAAGTTACAAGCGGCTTCTAGCAAAACATTATAACCATCTAACATTATACAATTGTCAACCTTGACATTTCAACTTTAACTAGAGTAAAGTACAAATGATTTCAGGACATTCCCAACAATCTCCCACTTGTACTTGAATCATCTATTCCTATAATCCCTTCGTCTCTATATCTCGATCATAGCATAAGGCAAGAAACTGTGCCATCCTTATTCAGCTAGATCACGTTTATCGAACTCCGATTTACACTGATCAAACAAACGACTGACTTTCACCTCGTTTGAGCACGGCCATGCAATTTTCAGTATCAAATCTTTGATAGGCCCAAAGATATTTATCTCCCGTTATATAGGAGGGACAAATTCCATCTTGTTCTATCCATGTTCCTTACACACTTCATAGTATGCCCAATCACTGCCTTTATAATCACCTTTTACGGCTGACGTTTGACAGAGTCAAAACAAACTAATCCATGTATAAGAAATTATGATGAACTCAGGTCAAATGACTATACTCTATAGTTATGATGAAAAACTCTTATGACACTCATATAACATTCTTGTAGAGTTCTTATAGCGGATCAGTCCAATACTGTGTTCTCCAACACATATCTACATGATTGACTTGATACAACATATCAATGACTTCACGAAACTTAGTCATCAGTCACCTCACATACTAGTCATTTATAATTATTAATGTCCCATTTTAATAACTTTGACTAGGGACCATAATAATTTACGTTATCTACCACTCATAGGGTTTCATGATCAAGTCACGTACTTGATGACCAATAAGAATAACATAAATTATTTTGGGACTATTATTTAATTATCCAATAATGAAATAATATTGAAACACATTTCATTAATCTGAAAATAAATCAAACATTTTAAACATGAACATCATATCATAAAAGAAAATTCTCCCACTAAAATTAAGATCACATCTTAAGAAACTTAATGCCTATAACAACAGTATGACTCTCATGCTTAGGCCGTGGAAGAGGCTTGGTCAAAGGATCAACAACATTTGCATCCGTCGAGACTCTGCTAACCTTCACATCTCCTCTATCAACAATATCACGAATGAGATGATATCGCATCTCTATGTATTTGGATTTCTGGTGTGATCTGGGTTCCTTTGCCTGAGTGATGGCTCCATTGTTGTCACAATAGAGATCCACGGGACTAGATATGCTAAGAATCACACCAAGCTCAGTAATGAACTTCCGGATCCAAACAACCTCTTTAGCCGCTTCAGAAGCAGCTATATACTCTGCCTCTGTTGTTGAGTCTGCCACAATGCTCTGCTTAAAGCTCTTCCAGCTTATTGCTCCTCCATTGAGGCAAAAGAAAAATCCAGATTGTGATCGGAAATCATCTCTATCTGTCTGAAAGCTGGCATTTGTGTAACCACTCACAACAAGTTTCTCACTTCCTCCATAGACCAAGAACTTTTCCTTAGTATTTCTCAAATACTTTAGGATAGTCTTGACCGCTGTCAAATGACTCTCACCTGGATCTGATTGGTATCTACTCGTCATGCTTAAAGCACATGCAACATCTGGACGAGTACAAAGCATGGCATACATGATAGATCCTATAGCAGAAGCATATGGGATTCTACTCATCCGCTCTCGCTCATCAGGTGTTGAAGGACAATGTGTCTTGCTGAGAGTTATGCCATGACACATTGGAATAAACCCTTTCTTGGAATTATGCATACTGAACCTGTGTAAGATCTTATCTATATAAGTATCTTGACTTAGTCCAATTGTTTTGTTCAATCTATCTCTATAGATTCGTATTCCAAGAATATAAGCGGCTTCTCCCATGTCTTTCATTGAGAAACAACTACTTAGCCAAGTCTTAACAGACTTAAGCAAAAAAATGTCATTTCCTATGAGCAGTATGTCATCTACATACAATACCAAAAATGCAACTGCGCTCCCACTACTCTTCTTGTAAACGCACGGTTCTTCTTCGTTTCTAATAAAATCAAACTCATTGATTGCTTCATTAAAATGAAGATTCCAACTCCGAGATGCTTGCTTCAAACCATAAATGGAACGATGAAGCTTGCATACTTTCCCAGCATTTTTAGGATCTATGAAACCTTCAGGTTGTGTCATGTACACATCCTCTTCGAGATTTCCATTAAGGAAAGATGTTTTCACATCCATCTGCCATATCTCATAATCATAATAAGCGGCAGTTGCTAGGAGAATCTGAATGGACTTAAGCATGGCGACTAGGGAATAGGTTTCATCATAGTCAATACCATGAATTTGCTTGTAACCTTTAGCCACCAATCTAGCTATGTATATCTGGATATTACCATCCATGTCAATTTTCTTCTTGAAAACCCATTTACACTCAATGGCTTTAACACCATCAGGTAAATCTACCAAAGTCCATACTTGGTTTTCTGACATGGATTCCATTTCGGATTCTTCGGCCTTTAGCCATTTATCGGAATCTGGGCCCATCATCGCTTCTTCGTGAGACGTAGGTTCATCACTCTCTACAATCAATATATCATGATGATCTGTCACCCAAACCCCATATCTATCAGGTTCGTGACGAATTCTCTTGGACCTACGTACCTCAGGTTCCACAGGTGAAGATTCTACGACTCTTCGTAAATCTAGTTGATGCTCTTCCTGAGAAGTTGGAGCAATCTCCTGTATCTCTCGAACTTCTTCGAGTTGTACTTTACTCCCACTAGTTCCTTTTGAAAGAAATTCTCTTTCTAGAAAGGCACCATTCCGAGCAACAAACACTTTGTTTTCGGTGGAATTGTAAAAGTAGTAACCTTTGGTTTCTTTAGGATAACCTACGAAGTAGCATTTATCAGATTTGGGTCCAAGCTTATCTGTAAACATACGTTTAACATAAGCATCACAACCCCAAATTTTCAGAAAAGACAAATTCGAAACCTTTCCAGTCTATATCTCATATGGTGTCTTTTCTACTGATTTTGATGGGATCCGGTTAAGCGTAAACGCAGCAGTTTCCAGAGCATATCCCCAAAAGAATAATGGAAGATCTGTGTAACTCATCATTGATCGAACCATATCTAATAAAGTTCGATTTCTCCTTTCGGACACACCATTCCATTGTGGTGTTCCTGGAGGATTGAGTTGTGAAACAATTCCACATTCTCTGAGATTATCACTAAATTCTTGGCTCAAATATTCTCCTCCACGATTTGATCGAAGAGCTTTAATTGTTTTGCCTAGCTGGTTTTGTACTTCATTCTGGAACTCCTTAAACTTTTCAAAGGACTCAGATTTATGCTTCATCAAGTAAACATAACCATATCTTCTAAAGTCATCAGTAATTGTAATGAAGTAATGATAGTTTCCTCTGGCACTCAAACTCATTGGCCCACAAACATCTGTATGTATGAGGCCCAACAAGCATTAGCCCTTTCACTGTTTCCAGTAAATGGAGCCTTAGTCATTTTTCCCAACAAACAAGATTCACACGTCTCATATGATTCATAATCAAACAAGCTCAAAAGTCCATCTTTATGAAGCTTCTGAATGCGCTTCTCGTTTATATGGCCCAAACGACAATGCCAGAGAAAAGTTTGTTTTGAGTCATTAGACTTAAACCTCTTGGTACGAATGTTATTAATATGCACACTTTGGTCAAGAACATAAAGCCCATTTTGTAATGGAGCGCTACCATAAAACATATCATCACGATCAAATGAGCAACACTTATTCTTGATCGAAAATTGAAACCTTTCAATGTCCAAACACGGAATGGAGATGATACTCTTGTTCATAGAAGGAACATAGTAGCAATTCTTTAGTTCTAAAACCATGCCTAAAGGTAAAGACAACGAATATGTTCCCACAGCTAATGCAACAACTTTTGCTCCATTAGCCACACGTAGGTCCACTTATCCTTCCTCCAAAGTTCTACTTTTTTCAGACCTTGCACATTTACACAAATGTGAGCTCCACAACCGGTATCCAATACCCAAGGAGTAGAACCATCAGTAGTAACGTTTACTTCTATAACATAAATACCCCGAGAAGAAACATCAAATGTCTTCTTCTCTTCTAGATCTTCCAAGCAATTAGGGAGGTTTGATTCGTTCAATTTGTCCTTCTCAAGAACAAATTGTGATGGATAGGAACTTAGAGGGTTTGACATAACTGTCAAGAAAGAAAAGCAGAAGTTAATATGATGTTCATAAATTTTGAGCATCCTCAACAATTAAAGAAAACTCATACTATACTCAAAACAAAATTTCCTCAATATGAGTATAGTATATCCAAGGTCCATATTTCACTAGAATTCGAGTGAGCTTTGGCTCCACCCCCAAATATCTAGCTATTTATGTAAGCAACATCTTTGCTAATTATATCCAATATAATTCTTGGTTGTGGATGACATCTTATGTCTTATCCAACCCTATGTCTCTAAGCCCAAAACCGTTTTGATAGCTTAGTCAAGTAAACCATTCTCAAATCATATGGTAACCGTTACCATCTATCTCACTCTCAAATAATTACAGACCGCTGCTTTGGCAGACCCGCCGTGCAACCATTCAAGTTTAACAGTTAATGAGATTGGAGAGACATCAAAATACTTGATATTAATGAAGAATTAAATTTTATCTAATTATATTATTAATAAATTTTATATCTTATATAAAATAATAACATATCAAATATGTATTTTAATTAGATAATTCAATAAATTAAAATTCAGCTAATTTTAATTAATTAATAAATTATAATATTTTATATCTAATATAAATATACCTCATATCTAATATGTGTATTAATCAATCATAAATAATTTAATAACTATAATCAAATTAAAATTATCAGTTATTCTCATGATTGATCCGTATAGAACTTTACACGTTCTGGATTTAATCTCGATACTCAAATCAAACAGACTTTGACTTATCAAAATAATAATTAAACTCTAGAGACCAAACATCATGCAAATAATTCTATACACAAGTTCACAACATGCATATACTATTTTAAAATCAAGCCAAAATCAATCCATGCATTACCAGAAGACGTGTTGACTGAATAAGTTTATAATATGCATATAACATAACAAAACTAAACCGTATATCACTCGTTATGTTACTATTAAGCAGTAATGCAATTAATATAAATATCATATATATATGTATATTAAATCTACTAAACCAATTTCAATATTATATACGTACGCTCTGATATCATTGTTGGAATTCATACCGGTTTATAACACTTTATAAATAATTAGTTTCGAATTCAATTTCCAGGATGCGTGTAAATATTGAATCAAATCTAGTCTACAGAGTTTTGGATATACATGGATCAATTGCAGCGGAAAGATGGATTTAGATTGATCAAGGTTGTAGAGCACTTCAAACGCCGTGCCTCTATTGGTATTCACACGCACACAAACTAGATCGAACGGGATGCTAGTGCCGTAGTGATCTAATCTCAACTATCAAGACAAACTGTTTCGCCTTGTTCAACTAGGGTTTTATTCGGCAGCTTAGGATTTGTCATGATCATATTATCATTACGCTAACAATATATATAGTGCACAAGACTTAATGGGCTTAGCCCATCTATTGTGTTTTACGTGGAGAAGAAGAAAAGGTAATCATAATTAACATTTCTCCTCTTGCTTCACGTCCACTCATATATATATATATATATATATATATATATATATATATATATACCATATATGTATATCTTATATATCATATATGTTAAGTGCATTAATACAAATATATATATATATGTATATCACATATAATTATATATATTGTATTATTATTAAAACCTAATTTATTAATGATTTAGTTTGCTTAGGTGTGTGATCCTATAAGATTGTATAATATTAGTAATGGACTTTTTAGCCCATAAGTTACGAGCAGCTTCTAGCAAAACATTATAACCACCTAACATTATACAATTGTCAACCTTGACATTTCAACTTTAACTAGAGTAAAATACAAATGATTTCAGGACATTCCCAACATCATTATTAGTTGAATAATTATGGTTTGAAGGGGAGCTTGGCCCAATGTCTAACATTTGTTAGAGATAACTTGAGTTGAAGTTTATGTTATGGTTTTGGTTTATATTCATTCTTTGCCTTTTAAACATCCATTGAGGAGACGAAGAGGTTAGATTGTATTGTAAGTGTTTTTAACTACGGTCAAAGTTGATGATGGTTTTACATAATGTAGATCAAAATATTTGTAGGTTTTGCCTCTCTCCACTCTCTTTGGAAAAATCTAGCATGTTTTTCTTTAAATCTTTGGGCATATCTGTCAAAGAATCTTCTATCATAGTAATGTTCTACTACATCTAATTCTCATATTTGTGTCTCTAAATTTCAGGGGAACAGTCACTAAACCTTTGAAAAAAGATGAGAAATTAGTTCTTTTTGTCTGTGTCTAATTATTATGTGTTTTGTTTAATTCTTTTGGTAACTATATTGCCCTTAAAGGTATAATTTGTATATGTTTAGTTTGCTTAACCTATTCACAGGTTTTTACTTATGTAATATCAGACAATGTTCAAAGTGTTTCAGCTGGACATTTGATGTTGAAAACATTTGATAAAAAAAAAAAATTCGTTTTTTCTTTTAACCTGTCGAGCCTTCACTATTACTTATAATTCTCTAATACTTTTGCATGGTTCATGTTTAAACACGTGTGGAGGCTTTTGTTTAATATAGAACATACGTCCATGCGTTTGAACATTATTTGTTTTTAATTCCAAGTTCATGTTAGTCTTTTAGTTTTCTTGGGACTAATATATATTTACATGCATTTCTATTTTCATTTTTGTATTACATTATTAGTAAAGGCACTATGTCAATTTTGTTCATGTGTTGTTACACAATGAACCGAAAACATGTGTGTGGGATAATGAATTTGGGGTTCACAATTTTTTGATAACTAAATATTAACATTAAAGATGATAAATTTAAATAAGCATTAACATCACAAGTAATTTAAATACAAATAACTGAACTCAAATAAAAAGAAGAAACGCTTTATTTTCTTTAAATTAAAAACAACTAATTATGTATACCACAACTCTAAATGAAACAACCAAGTTTTTAAAAAAAACTAATTAATTCGAATTATTAATTCCATAATTATTCATTCTCAACGATTAATTTTAAACAACAAATCAGCAGAAAATATAAATTAATTAACTCCAATAATCGATTCTAACCAATAACAATGATTCCAAAATTTCAATAAGACCAACTAAGTAATTCTAGCAACCTAAACATCAGGTTCTACTATGAAAATAAATCACATAAAATATCCCTAATCATCTCTTCCTACACCATGATTCCGCAATCACATTTTTCTTTTACCTGCAACACATAGGAAAAAGAGTTGCGTAAGTATTTCATAAATACTTAGTGAGACGGGTATGTTGAGAAGTGAGATCCAATCCGAAAAAATAAATTAATTCGGGTATTCATTAAATCGTCATCTAAACTACTTATCAACATTGTGGTACTACCCAACTTTCGGAACAATCAATAAGGATTGGATCTCACGTGATTATGTTCGGTGTGAGTGTCCATTGCGAGGCGCAGTCCAGGTGCAGTTTGACCGAAAAGACGTTTTTGCCCGAAGTAAAGCCTTAGAAGACCCTAGACCTATATATACTTGTTTTTAGCCTCTTGTTTTAGGGTATGCCAAAAACAATAAGATTTTGATTCATAAATATCAGCCACCACGCCTTCCTTTGGGGATTTATCATAGACTTGTATTTTAGAAGCTTTTAGTGGATTATCTCGCTTTGTACTTCGATATAAAGAAGACTCTTTTATCTCTTACTCTTTTAATAAAGTTTATTCTGCATGAATTCGTCATCTATATGCTGTTTTTTTGTGCACCATTTCTGAGTAATCTATTTGTTAGGTTTTAGGTTGTCAATGAGTTTCATAATTTACTAACTAATTGATGATTATTTAGGGATATCATTAAAGTCTTCATCTTTACTTGCACTCTAGGTATGATTGCTTAACCGCACATTTAGCAATCTCATCTTATGTTAATATATTCTCCAAAAGTTTTTATATTGCCTAAACTACTATTCGATGAGTCAAGCATCTTAACAATTCGAAAGGTTAGTTAAGGAGTTTGATAAACTTTATTAGAACTTGATCTATTACGTGTGTTTTCAATTCGTAATAACCATCAAAAGTTGAGTCTCTTAGGGTGATTAAACATAGTGGTTGGAGCCACGAAAGTGGAAAGACTATACCTTCGTGTTTTGAGTGCTAGTAGGTCCAGAATTTCTTAGATTCCCTAAATTAAATCAGTCACTACTGTTGCATGACTCGCATGGTGAGGCGAAAGCGTTGAATGAAATAGTTATCCACGGATTAAAAACACGGTTAGACGCCAAAAAAGTTTGCTGGACCGATGAGCCGAAAGGTGTGTCCAGGACAAAAAGGACATAACCATTTGCTACTACTTGACGAGTTAGATCTAGTCAACGAACAATGCGACCATGCGTTCATCCAAATCACCAAGTACCAGCAAGCTGCAGCAAAGTGCTATAACTCAAAAGTGAAGACTCGGTGATTTTACGAAGGCAATTTCGTTTTATGCAAAGTCTTCCAAAAACACAACAAAGCCGAACGCCTAGAAACTCGGTGCAACCTAGGAAGGAACCTACCAATTCACTAAGGTGATTCACCCGGGCGTTTATGAACTTGCTAACATGAAGGGTGAAATAATTCTGCGCTCATGGAACGTGACATCTCAAGAAGTATTATTACTAAGTTACTTCACATGAACTACAAGGCGACTTGATCCATGTAAAGGGTACGTAAGCAATTCCTTTTGGACGGGTTCAGTTTCCCTCCTCTTCAAAAGACTACTTTGCTTAGCCAAAATCAAAATTTATAAAAGATCGATTTCTTATTTAATGATTTTTTAGAGTCTTACTTAAACCACTATCATTGCTTCATTCTCGCCGCTACTAGCCACAACGACTAACCATCCCATCTTTTTACAAGATCTAAACATATATATCATAGCGGATCAAAAGTGTGCTATATAAATTAAAGTGTTCATTACTGGAGCGGACGTATTTACGGAAATATATCGGTAAACCAGAATGTTTAACTTGAAAACTTAGAAAACAAATTGTTGGTCTAATAAATGTTAAATGTTCATTACTGGAGCGAACATGTTCATATGAACATATCCGTTAACAAGAATGATCATCTCTGAAACCTAGTACACGAGTCATTGTTCTAAACAAACACCAAAAACGTTTGTTGACATAGCATAATTATTCATGGGAATAAAGATGTAACCTAGAACGACCATCTTAAAAAATGAATAACGATTTGCCATTAACGCTTATTCTATGTTATCAGAGCAAGCTTATTCATGAGAATAAGAATGTAAGCTAGAACGATCATCGTCATACAAAATAGCAGACAAAACGATAACGTTAAATTGTCAAGTATCGAAGCAGGTTTGCAGGTATAAACATTTTTGTAAATCGATCAATCATTATCAAAAACAAAACGCTTAATTAAGGTTAAAACATGGTAAAAATAAGTGTCAAAAGATGGAGAAAGTGATAAGCTCAAATTTACCTTGAACTACTCTCTCAAATTAAGAGATCGTAGTAGTATTTAGGGATCAAATCCATAGGAAATCTAATCACACAATAAACTCCAAATTCAAATTAAGCTAAGTAAAATATGATTAATGAAAAACAATTAAAGTAAAATAAGCAGACGATGATTATGGTTCTTTAAATTCAATAAGACGAAGCGCTAGGCATCAGGCAATTCGCAACCATAATTCAAAATCGAAGAACAAGACTATTGTCGGGATATTTATTAAGAACAGTACTAAAACTCGAAAAGCAATTGTAAAACTAATCAACTTTCGTTGTAGAAGTGATCTATAACTAAAACTTAGAAAGCTAAATTTCTTTGCGTGTTCTATAAACTTAGTCAAGCATTAACAAACAGTTCTGATATGTTCACAAAAATCCTAAACCAAATTTCTTTGTGAATATCTCTTTGCTCACCTATGATATTGTTCCAGCTCACTAATAATGCTTTCACATCTATCAATCAACCTAAAATATCTAAATTTTGGGTGATCAATCCTAAATCAGAGTTAAAACTATCAAGGTGAATAACATAAGTTGATTGATCCCAACAGTAATCCAATTCTTAACAATTTATCATCAGCCTTTGAAAAACCGTAAACTTAACTAGAGAATTACTCAGACATAGATAATGAAAACATCATAAAAGCCAAATAATATTGCATTAAAGAGATAGAGTAAGGGATACAAAAGGGTTCAAAGAATTATCCGGAAAGACTCTAAACTTGTCTCCCTCAAAGCTCTGAATCAATCTCTTGCTAGGTCTTAATAGAATAAAAGCATAGCCTAAACAATGGCTTAGAAAAACTATTTATAAGGTTCTAAAAATGACTCGGAACAAAATTGTAAACTTCTGGAACTTCTCGGCAAAAACAAAAAATCTTCAAACTTGTTAATTTGGCTTGTTACGATGGGTTGTCGATCGACACCCAGAGATGGTGTTGATCAACACCAAGTCTAAACATCCAATCCGACTTGAAATCTTTGACTGTTCATTCTTCGATGCTCAAAAATGCTCCAGAATCACAAGTTATGTTCCAAATGTCTAAAAAATGCAAAGACTCTAAAACATACGAAAACACCGAAAAGACTTTAAAAACGAAATTATATCATGGCTAAAAACTAGTAAAAAAACTATGATATATCAGAAAGCAATCCATGCACCAAAAGCCAAATAACAGGAAAGTTTGAAAAACAAAGCATAAGAATAATATCTAAGGCAAGCATTTAAGCATTCCGATCCTCGGTGTCCTGCTCTTGCATCAGTTTGTCACCCTTGTAAGAAGTAGAAGTAACAACCACTTCAGCGTCAGTTGTACCCTCCCAAGACTTCTCAACCTCTAAGCTCATCATCTTTGAACTCGATGTCTTTTTCCTAAGAAGCTTCGACAGTCACATCTCCTTTTGAAGCACATTCTCTTCGTTCGCTAAATCAATAGTGGGGTAGCTAGACTCTAGTTTCTTTGATGGCTCGCTATAGTTCGCTCCTATCGTAACCATATCCTTCTGATCAGAGGACACAATGACAGTCTCATTGATTAAGAGCTCAATGCTCACATTCCCAAATTGAAAAACAAGAGACCCATCATTCGATCCAGATGTTGCGCAAATCCAAATGGTCTTATCGTCCTCTTTAATTTGTGGTTCGACACAAATATCTTCAAAGGAAACAAGAGAAACAAGGTGAACTCCAAGCTCACTCTTCAATTCGGCGACAAGCTTATCAAAGATCTTGTAAGCATCCGCCAGCTCGATTGTAGTGTTAGTAACCTCTTTTTTCTCATTGACAATCACTGCTGGCATGTCGCTACCGATAGATTTAATGAAATGGAGATTCATTTTAGCTTTTTGAGTCAGAAAATCATGTTTTCTTTTGGCTCTCCCATAACCTAATCGATTAACTTGCCATCATGATCAAGTTTCTTCTGAAAATCAGCCGCCATCTCTCGCCTTTTCGCCGCAATGTCTAGCTTTTATCACACTAATGGTGAGTGGTAAACGATGATAATTTCTCTTCTAATGCGGTGAATTTATGCCCTAGTATAATCATGAGATCCGTCATCTCGTTATTTGCCAGCCGTGCTTTCACTTCATCTCCGAGTTCCTTGACTTATTTAGCACCTCGTTCTCTCTCTGCGAGGTCCTTTTCACGAGCCATGGCAATGAATTTCTTCTTGGCTCGTAGCTCCATGTTGTAATCAAGGATCATTCTATTACCATGAGCAACAAGCTGCGAGAGACGAATCACGAAAAGAAAATAGCATATGACTTACTTAAAAAAACAAAGAAGTATTACCAATTAAAGACCAAGTACGTTCACTTGGCGAGACACCAATTCGGTGTAGAGCTCCATGGGATGGGGAAGCTATCTCCATGATAAACTATCTTCGACATCAAGGTAGCAGACGTCAATGGATCGTCATACATCCTTAACGGTAGATGGCAAACTCGTATTTGGTCCAGAGGGAATCCGCTCGCCGTGATTGAGAGTAGGAATGGATCAGCAAGCCCTCTTGCTGGTATATTTAGCGATTTAATATGCCTTTTCCATTTTCAACTGAGAATGTTCTTTTCAACCGGGTTCCTTGTCCTTTTCTATATCTCCTCCCTGGTCATGGTGAGCTAGGGATGATACAACTAGATGCGCCACAACAACCAAATTTACATTCGGTCTGCCGCAGTATGGATAGGTAGATCCCATGTTAGAAGCAGCAGATCAAGCACACAAGTTATCATATATAGCAAATTAGTGTCGGTTTGGCTCGCCTCTACAGGCCTCGTCTCGGCCTCCCTGTTAGCAATAATATTGACTTTGAGGATCTCTCTCCCAGAGGAGATGCGGCTTCAGTAGTCCTATTCATCTTGTTTCTATCCCGCACAGTTGAAATTTGTCCCATGTTTGGAAAATATTTAGAACCGCTAGATGAATAAGATGGATCGGCGGGCTGATTCTCAAACAATGTTCGAGCTTTTTTTACTCTCCGGAAATCAATGTGGCAAACCCAAAGACACTTGCGAGCGGCTAGCAGTTTGTAGACGGACTCAATCCCTAGAACATGTGTTAGAAAGATTAAGTGAGCTGCATTCAAAAGGAGAAAAGTCAAGAATATAAGAAAATTACCAAGTATCAAAACTAAAGACTGAGCCGTGACTCGACAAAATCTACATATCGTCTCCGAGTAACATAGAACTGCACATAGAAAAATTTGTCTTTCCAAGTATGATCTTTACTCAGAAATCCATCTTTGATATTGTGGGTCATTTTGTTCGAGACACTGTACATCAGAACAGTATGTCCTCTATTCTTGAAAAAGTCAAGAAAGCTCAGGAAATGCTAAACTCTGATCCATAAGACACACTTGTAACTCCTCATAAGAATTCTTACCATGTGACGAATCCCCCTCGAATTTATTAGGGCAATGGCGAGTTGATGGTGATATATGAAGCGAAGAATCTTCTCCATAATCGGAGACCACAACAAAAAAATGCTTAATGTAACACTCGTACAAGGTAAAAGTCCTTTTTGGCTAATGGTCAGCTCGGTCATCCGGAGTTGGAACGATCAACTCGACATCTTCAGGGATCGCAAACCGCTCTTGCAGAAATTCTTATGTTAATAACGTTGTACTTGGAGAATCAGGACACCTAACCATCTTCTTCTTCTTCTTCTTCTTCTTCTTCTTCTTCTTCTTCTTTTCGACGAGCCAAAACCAATCCAAAATTCTAACTGATCCTTCTCCACTAAAGCGTTGAACTCCAAATTCCCATTTTCAACCTTCAGCGTCTCGATTAGATCAGCAATCTTGTCTAAATAAGGGACTTAAATAACTACCGGATTCGCTGATGCGCTTGATTTTAACACAAAGGTTTTAATATTAATAAACCCTAAAGGAACTGTAAGTGCACAACAGACAGTTGTAGTACTTAGGGGTCAAACCACTGGAGACTAGTTGTTAGGCTACAAATATGTACGATACAAATTAAGCTAAGTCAAAATATAGTTAGGTTTTGGGTTTTATAAGAAAAGGAGTAAAGCAAATAAGAAAACCATAAAGCAAATAAAGGATAGATAAGTTAGGGAATAAGCAAATCGCAAGTTCACATGAAAACACAAGAGATATATCGAATTAAGAATTATGAATCATTCTAGAATTATAAATTACTCAAGAAAAATTAACCTACTCCCATAGCGCCTCTATATCTAACAACCTAAATCACATAACTTCCGCTAGTAATCAAGTAGCTAAACAAGCTTTAATAATCCAAATTCAGTTTGTTCACAAAAATTTATAGATCTACTCCCGTAGGCTATAATCCTTTGATCACAAACTTCATAATTCAACTCCCATCGGTTATGATGCATTTTGATCTAAATAAGTTCATGTAATTTAACAACATATTTGGTGAGTAAATTACCCTAATAGCAATATCTAGGTTGCCAATCAAGCTACAGCAATAAATATAAATTTAGGTGATGATGAACCATAAGATAAACCTTAAAATTTTGATATATAAACAAGCATAATCACGGAATCATGGAAATCCATTCATCCTAACAAGCAACTACTCTACATGTTATAAAACATGGAGCAACAAGAGTAGATGATAAAACAGTAGATTCGTGATAGATAAGTGCTCGGCATAGATGGATCTCTTAGAACAAAGTTAGAGAAGAACATAATGGCCTTCATCGCTCTCTAACAAGACATATTAATGAAGAACAAAAGAGAAACAAAAATACATGTTTTATTTGGTGTCTAGGGCTGCTCTCTTTCTCTCAAGTGGATAAAAACAAGTATATATAGGTGCTTGAAGAGGGTTTAGGTCGGTGGACTCCCTAGGGTTTCACTTTGGGCGAAAACGTCTTTTTGTCGATAACTGCCTAATTTGGACTGTAGCTTCAAACAAAGACTCCGGCCCATTTAACTGCACAAGGCATGGTCCATATGTGTCTCTTAAGTCTTAGAAATGGTCACGTGCACTGGACCAATACGTTGATCGGTGTCTTGAATCCTTTTGCATTTGCTTCATCTTTTGCATTTCTTATCTTGGGCGTTGGTAATCGTTGGACTTGATTTCTCTTTCAGCACTAGCAAGGTGAGGATAAGCTCCCTGAGTTTTTCCTTAACAGAGTAAAAAAAAAAAGTGTTTAGAACAAAATTCTTAGATAGAAAAGCATAAAGATACTTGTGACCCTGTCTTCTCACAAGAAACAATAGTAGCGAGGCCTCATGACCCTGTCTTCTCACAAGAAACAACAGTAATGAGCGTTATTCTAAGCAAATATAGTGATAAGTTGAATCCTATGAAACTATGCAAATAGATAGAATAAACTACGGGAAACGAGAAAGGGAGCAGTGCAGAAAAGTGTTTAAGTAAGGGAAAGAATCTATAAAGTCATGCGATCGATATTCCCTCGATGAGACCGCACCTAAATGACTAAAGGGGTTTGCAGCTGAAGAGTCTGAGTTTCTCTAAGGGGTTTGGAATCAATCTGGAGGACTGGTAAGCTTCTAGGGACACATCGAAGTATTACCAGATATTAACTATACGGTATGTGGTTCTTAAAGGGGTGAGTACAAGGGACAAGCAAAAAGCTAAGTCTGGGGGAGTTGATATATCATGGTTTTTACGGTTTTTAAGCTATGATATAAGTATGTTTTCTAGAGTCTTTCTGGTGTTTTTCGAGTCTTTGGTTTTCTTATTAGGTAATTGGACATCTGGACTTAACTAGTGTTTACTGGAGCTATATGAAGCATTGCGGAATGAGCTGTCAAAGTTGTAAGTTCGGATTGAAGAAATGAGGACTGTGTCGGGCGACATAGACTTTGTATCACTCAACATGAAGCATTTATGTGTGTCGATCGACACATAATCAGTATTGATCGACACGACCTTCAGATGGACCAGATTACCAGATTTTGAATACTTCCGTTTTCGCTTCAGAAAAGCCCAGATGTTTGCAGTTAGGCCCGATACATTTTTGTACCCTATTTATAGATATTTTAAGCCATTGTTTAGGCTAAGCTTTATTTTACTTAGAGATTTTAGCAAGAAATACTTCAGAGATCTGTTCTTCGTTTCCAATCGGTTTAGATCTTTGTATCATTCTCTTTCTTTTAATAAAGTATTATTCAGAAATCATGTTTGCATCTTTCATCATGTCCGAGTAGTTTACTAGTTAGGTTTTAGAGTTTTCAAAGGATGATGAAAAACTGTTAGGATTTATTTACTATTGGGATTGCATCATATAGGATTCTTCACCTTGATTCCATTAACTCTGATTTAAGATTGATCACCTTAGGTTAGATATTTTAGGTTGTTTAATAGATACGACAGTATTATTGAATAATTGGAATTGAATCATAGGTGAGCAAAGATTCGATTCGCAACGACAGTTGGCTATGAATCTTTGTGAATAAAATCAAACCTGTTTTTAATGCTTGTTTAAATTAATCTGATTTCGCAACGACAGTTGGTCTTCTAGGGTTTAAACATAGATAATATTTGCAATAACAGTTGATTTATTTTACATTAGTTTGAGTTCTAGAATCGCACTTCATAAATATCCCGATAGTACGTTTATCCTTTAGTTTGGAATCATTCATGCGAATTTCCTAAGGCCTAGCGCTTGTCTCTTATTGAATAAAAGTTAAATCAATCATCATTATTTACTGTTTCTGCACCTGTTTTACTTATCATCTTTATTGCTTAGCATAATCTAAACATTGAAATCTACTGTGTTAACTTGATTCTCTGTGGAATTCGACCCCTAAGTATTACACGATCTCTTAATTTGAGAGAGTGGTTCAAAGGGATAATTTGAGCATATCAGTCTTGACCGACCACTTCACCAAATGGATGAAGGCATTTGCTTACCAGCAAATCTAACCGGAAACAAACCAAGAAGTTTGTATGGAAGAACATAATCTACCGACATGGACAGCCGCACAAAATCATAACCAATAGCGGCACCCATTACATCTCGGCGGCACTCAGGAAATTTTTCCACAAATGGCACATACTCCACTACGAACAACCCGCTTGACAATGATCAGGGAAGGATGGCGATCAGACCCCTGCTCGATAGTGTAGAAAATGCTTAATAGCCAAAAAAAGAAAGATGGAATGACGAGTTGTAGGGACTACTTTGGACCTCTTCTCACTCATATACAAAATAGAAGCATTGGTACCAGTTGACCCAATGATACCAAATCTCCGGAGGGGGGGGGGGGGGGGGGGGGGGGGTAACTACCCACTCACCGAAGATGTCTGCGAAGACTTACTTCAAGATGTCACCGACCTAATTGAGACACGCCGCGAGCTAGCCAGGAACAGAATCCAAAACTATCAAGAAGCAGCAGCTCGATATTATCAGCCAAAACATGGGTTTAACAACTTTACAATCGGTAACCTTGTCATGTGCAAGCCACATAATAAACCCTAAGAGCAAGGCATCTCAGCCATAAAGACCCCTTGGAAAGGTCCCTACTGAGTCGATGTTGTAGTACAACCAGACGCCTACAAGCTCATGAATATCCATAATGGGAAGACAGTGAAGAAAACTTGGAAGAGTACCAAACTTAATTTATTCTATCACTAAATCCCTATCTAATTATCGAACTATAAAATGGGTTAATCCTTTGACAGGATACGTAGGTAACTCGCCCCTCGAGTGCAACCACACCAAACAAACATTTCCACCTACTCAGGTCGATTGTAGTCCCAATTTTCACAAAGTCATCAATTAAGAATGATTATATATAACTTTCGCCAGTTAGCCTCAATCTGAAAAATCCTAAGGTAAAACTAACATCATTACAATCGAAGTCAATCCAACAAGCGATCACATAAAATTTAGGCTTCAAAAAGTTAACTCATAAACTTCATTACGATTAAGCGTCGACCGACCAAAAAACCCACATTGCAACCACAAGTTCAAACTTGTGCAATTTACTTTACCGCACAGGATCAAGTAAATACACCAAAAGAAAAGTCAAAATCTTAAGAAAAAAGAAAGTTCATCAAATGAAAATGCCACCAAGGCAAGTCATTCAAAGTAATGGATAAAAGCCTTCCAAGGTACCAAGAATTCAAAACAAAGAAAAACAAAAGCCCACCAGGGCAACACATAATATATTAATAAAGAAAATGGAGGAGTAATCACATCGCGGCGTCCTCAATCAACTCACCACCTCTAGGAGCGTCCAGACTAACCAGATGGTTAGTACCATGCTGATGAACCCCGGCTGGAACCTTTGTAACCGAGTCTACCTTACCGCATCTATCACAAAGTTTTTCGAGACCTAAGGAAGGTTCAACTTCCTAATATCAAAACCCGAGACTGGGGCAGCCTAGAACTCATCTTCCACAACCGGTTGCTGATCCAATAACCTCTCGTGCTCTTCCTCAACAGTGAAATCATTCTTGGTTAAGGACTCGAGCAGCTGAATATTAGCCAGGAGCTCATGAAGGTGGATCTCAGCCTTGTCTTTCACATCATTCTTCTGGAAATTCTCACTGCTAAAGAGAAGAATCCCTTCGTACTTCTTGACAAGCTCCCGATGTCCATCCTAGTTAGCCGCGCGAGCCGCCGCTTCCGAGGACTACTCCAGGCCCTTGTTCTCGACTTTCAGCTCCCGATTCAGCGCAGCCACATCGGATACCTGCTTGAGAGCTCCATGAATCACCTCCTTCAAAATGGCTTCTCAGTGAGCTCTGCGACCTGTCTAAAAAGCGATTTGAGCTACCGCCACGACTTTCGTCGGTGACGCTTTGAGATCAGCAGCCATCTTCAGCATCACCGCCTTCATTTTCTCCACCTCATTGTGGTGAGGCACATCATGAAGGTGAGTTTCAGCATCAGCAACTAAAGAGTTAGCCACCTCCAAAGCCTAGGAGAACCCAACTCAGTAAACAGTCCGATAGATTTTCAAGATATATAGAGATGTGAAGAGATCGAGCTAACCTTCCCCATAGCCGAGGTGAACATAATGAATGGGTCACGAAGAACCATGTTTTTAACCATCAGAAGAGGATACCCTACAGGTTTACAATGACGGAACTAGTGAGCGAGCCCCTTGGGGTTATCAGCAACCGGGTATTCCCAGAAGTAAGAATAATTCCAACAGAACGGCTTACTCCCTTAAGAGCCATCACCAGGAGGTGCATCAAGCTTGTCAGCAGATGGGCCCTAGGCAAAAGAGCGATGGGGAGAATGAGGCCTAGCCCTCTTTGATTGGTGCAACCTCCTGGATGATTCGTTTGAGGTCAACCAAGCCCGAGAAGAAGGGAGCTCAGCAAAGCAATCAGCCAGCACTGGAACAATTGTTCCTCATCCGCCAGTAGCTGTTGCAACCACTAGAGGAAGCGCAGAGGAGGTCCCCGCAGCGAGGACAGGAACTCTTGCCTCCCCGAGAACAGAGTTAATGACCGCAGTTATGCCCCCTGAGTGGATTCACGCACAAGCAAGGGCAGGAATCACATTAGGACGACGGTAGGTGGCACGACGAGATATGTCAGAAGTAGAGGGGATATTGGAAGATGAGCTGGCGTTTCGAGCCGAATCGGCAATGTGATATGTGTCAGAGCTGGTGCATTTGCCAACAAAATCCTAAGGTGGTTGTTCAATTAAGCTAGACTGGCAAGTCAGCAAATAAGCAAACCTAAAAATCAGAAGATTTTCCTAGTTGGATCATGAGTCACAAGCTTAAACGAACGCTTCCTCTTCTTTGGAACAGTGCAATGCGCTCTTTCAGCACAAAGAAGAGGGATGACAGCAAGCGGAGCTGGATGGAAGGCAGGAGCCAGGGGAGATCAGCTAGATGTTACAAAAGCGTCGATATTTTTGATGCGAGAAATATAAAATGACTTTTAATCAACACGGCCTCCCCGTGACTAGCCTCCCTGTCACTGGCCCTATTACCGTCGGAGCTGAAGATTCTCCTAATCGTCTATTCAACAAAGATAGACCAAGTCAGCACCGCTTCAGAATAAGTCAGCGCCGCTCTAGCACCCTAGTTACAATCTTGATATTTTCGGAGGATAGATCCGAACGTATCCGAGATCTCCGGCGATGAGGAGAGATTAGTAGAGCTGAACCGTTTAACTCAAGGGAGGATAAATACGAAGATTCTAGAGCCGAATTAGCTAACTTTTTTCTTAAGTTTACACACTGCACAACTTTAGCTCTCACGACTATTCTAGCTAAAGTTATCTTTGATTATTCGATCATTCATCAATATAAATCCAATTTTGTTCTCTTGTGTTCGAGTTTAGTCAGATTTTTTGATATTTCTTAGGACTAAAATTACTTTTCAAAATTTTCAAATAAATTTTTTAGTGCGGAATCTAGCTTGCACATTAACATATTTGTTTTTTCCTCATTTCTCCGCAGCAAATCCTACTAACTAAAAGGAACAGTTTGGAGCTCTAGAGGGTGTCTACATCAGCAAAACATACTCTCCTCCCACGCTGCCACATCAGCACATCACTAAACCTTCTTTGTTTACACGACACATCCCCACAGCCCATTATTGTCTATGTAAGTAACAAAATCCATAACAACTAAACCAAATTCTAATCTTTTAAAGCCCATTTTACAAAAAATCCAAATCTGCCAACAAAAACATAACCCTTCGTCTTCCTCCTCTCACCGTCGCCTCCATCTCTCTTACCAACGACAAGAAAAATAGTCATTCCCAAATAATCAAGATCTCTACAAGCCACTCTTCGGCTCCCCAAACTTGAAACCGTAAACCACCGTTGCGTCTTTCCATCTTCCTCATCTTCAATCACTCATTCATTTCAATTTCATGTCTTCAATGGCCGAGTCCTCAGTCACCTTCTACTCCATAGCTTATATAAACACAATCACCTTCTACATCTTCAACCCTCTACCTACAACAAACATTTTACAATTTTGGAGGAACAAATTTGTTCGATCTGCTGCGTGAACAAATTCTCAAATCTATCCGAGATTGGACAAAATTTATGGCTCCATCGTTTGGTTCCTTTGATGAAAGACATGGCAGAGAAGGAGATCGCCGTTATTGTCTCCGCTGTGAAGGAGAGGTTGTTGGAAGCGGAGAAGAAGAAGGAGAGTGTGATTCCCATGGAGATGGAGAAGCTGGAGAAGGAAAGCTTGAAGCTAGTGCCCATGGACATGTAGAAGCCCAAGAAGGAAGAGAAACCAGAATCTGGCTCTATCGGTAAGTCTTTCATCTTACCTTTTTTGGAATTTTGGTTTACGGTTTATGTTTCGTTAGTTGAAAATTGGATCTTAATTGATGGAATTTGGTTTTATTTGCTATGATGGGTTATCTTTTTGGAAATTTAGTTGGACAGCTATGTTTTAATATCAATTTGATGAAATATTTGTGGTTCTTTGCTCTTATAGGGACTCGAAATTGTAGGAAGTTGGGAATGGGCTTGATTTTGAGGAATACTCATGGACACATAATCTGCAGGAGGTCATTGTTAACATTCCATTCCAGTGGCTAGCGGCCCTAAATCACGCTCTGTTACTCTTGAAATCAAGAAGAACCATCTAAAAGTTGGTCTCAAAGGGCAAGATCTAATCATTGATATAAGTTTCATAGTGATTCTTGCATCATCTTTGCGTTTTTCGTTTCCTCTCACATCAATCTTTTTTACCCTTAGAATGAATCTTTGATGTAATATCTATTTTCTCATGAATCTTTTTCACACTTTCTATGGCATTCTTCTCAACCAAAATTACGAAGGCAAAAGTGTTTCGCTGAGTGCTCATATCATATCTTATAAGCTACCAACATTTTTTACACAACCAAGAGCCTACATATCAAGATCTCATTGCACTTATGATCTCTCTTTCTCACTTACCTTAGCCTTTAGTCTCCATAATTTTTCACTAAAGCTTGTGAAAGATAAATGATCTGTGGCTAAGAACTAAGACTGAAATAAAGGTTTTGTTCTTGTTCTATGATAACACCAACATCATCAAATTGAGAGTTTTTCAGTCAAACTATATTTGACAATAAGAGTGGAATGGTCAAAAACTATCATCAACCATTATTAGTTTCCTTAGCCAAACAGAAAATTGTGTGAATTATAAAAGGAAATGATCAAAGACAATAACAAAAAGGCATGCACATCTCTTAGCTCTTGGGACCGGCGTAACGGAAATAGAGAAGTGAGCGGTACATCGCAACAACATGGATAAAACAAACCAGGGCTATGAGTAGAGTAGATCATCAAGTACACCAACTAAAATTAATTCAGTGTGATCCACATGTAACGGGAGACATGGTATTAAGCCTCATTCGTGTACAATATCAATTTGTAGTTGTTGTGATCTGGATAGTATGATCAACTCATTTCATATATAGTAACATGAGTCCACGCACTAGATTAGTTACTAAACAAAATGGTGATCAGGAAGTTTTAGTAATAAAGAAGATTAGATGGTTCCATGCAATTAACCCATCGAAGATTTTAGTATGAATGTTCTAATGATGACAATGGATCTCTGTGTTGGTAATAATTACCTTGAAGTGAAGGTATGTAACTTATTCAATTCACGCAAAGCAAAAGAGAAATCATGCTGAGAAAAAATCTTAAGATAAAGAATCAATGCAAAGGCGTTGGTGCAACAACATTACATGGCTACTGATATATCGTGGTTTTTACCCAGTTTAGACCACGATATAAGTCCATGTTTTAGAGTCTTTTTAGTGTTTTCGAGTGTTTTGGTGTTAATCTTAGGTACAAAGGCGTTTTGGACTCAATTGGTGTTTACTGGAACTTTTTGGAGCATAAAGGAATGAGCAGTCAAAGTGGCGAATTCGGAGTCAACATTTTAGACCACTGTCGATCGACACAACTATGCATGTCGATCGACACGGGTTATTTCGAGACGAGAAGATTACACAGAGAGTGTCGTGTCGATCGACAGACATCTGTGTCGATCGACGCTACTACCGGACCAGCCCAAGATCAAGTTTTCAGAAGATTTCTTTTTTGCGTCAGAAAGCCCAGATGTTTGCAATTGGGCCCATGACGGTTTTGTAACTCTATATATATGTTTTCTAAGTCATTGTTTAATGGGGGCTTTTGTTTTATTGAATTGCTTAGACTTACTTTTAATAAAAAGATGTTTTCTTCTATTGCTATGTCTGAGTAATTTCCCTGTTAGGTTTAGGGTTTTTGAAAGTGTTTGATGAGTTGTTAGATCTGATCTGATCATTAGGATAATACCTTTAGAAGTTCTTCATCTTAACTTGTTCTTATTGCTGATTCTTGACTAGCTACCTTGAATCTGATCTAGGGTTTATTAATAGAAACGAGAGTTTGATTGATTTCCTGAACTAGTTTTTGATGAGCAAAATACCTATTCGCAAAGAGATTTGGCTTAGGATTTTGTGAACAATTGTGCTTGATCGTTAATGCTTGTTTGAATCAACCTGATTTCGCAACGACAGTTGGTTGTCTAGGATTTAGACATAGAAATTATTCGCAGCGACAGCTGGTTTATTTATTTACGTGTGCATGTTCATGAACTGTTCGTAATATTCCTAATAACTGATTTATCTGCAACTCTGATTCACTGGATGATTCCCTGTGCCTAGCGTTTTCCTTAACTGATTTCACAATCGTTGTTTTGCTTGCTTTATTTACTTGTTTCATCTTCAATCGCCTAGCTTAATCTGAATCCTGAAATCTATTGTGTTTCCCTTGACTTCCTGTGGATCGATAACCCTAAGTGCTGCAACTGATCTCTTAATTTGAGAGAGTTTAGGTCTAGGGTAAATTTGACCGTATCAAATTTTGGCGCCGTTGCCGGGGAGTCAATAGGCCATTAGATTTTATTATTAGGATTTTGTCTAGGTCTTCTTATTTCTTGTTTTTAGTTTTTGTTTTTGTTTTTCTTTCTTTGTTTTGCGTTTCAGGTACATGCGAAATCGCAATACCAGGAGCAGCAAGGACAAAGAACTTTTGGAACTAGGACTTGAGGATCTAGCTCGTTTAGAACGCACCAACAGAAAAGCGACGAAAGAAGCTAAGAAGATGGTTGCGCCGGTGATGATCTTTCAGAGAGACGGTGGGTTCTTCGACAGAGAAGGAAACCCATACAATGAGGATGGACATAGACTGGACGAAGCTGGGAACATCATCATTGACGAAGATGAAGAACAACGAGCTCGCGATGAAGAAGAAGCGAGGTTGGCTCGTGAGGAATAGATTCGTGTCGATCGACACAGAGAGGACGTCGATCGACACGAACAAAACTTGCAGATCGAGCCACAAGCAGGTGTCTTTCGACACCATAACGGCATCGCTCGACAAGGCAGAGAGCCTGGCGTCGATCGACACCAGGAGGGTGTCGATCGACACGCTTTGCAGAATCGCACTCTGGCGGATTTCAACAGACCGGAGCAGTTCTATGCCAACCGAGCCGCGATTCGACCTCCTCCCTTCCAGCGCAATGACTTCGAGCTCAAGCCTGCGTATTTCTCTCTAGTTGCTCAAGACCCGTTCTGCGGACTTCCATATGAGAATCCTATGGACCATATAGAGCGATTCGAAGATTTGGCATCTGCTATCAAAGCCAATGGAGTCTCAGAGGATTACCTGTTCTGTAAGCTATTCCCATACTCTCTACATGGGGAAGCTAAATATTGGCTGAAGACGCTTCTACCGGGCTCGCTTACTAACTGGATGGATACAAAGAATGCTTTCTTAAGCAATTTCTTTGACGATGCGAGGACCGAGGATCTAAGAGTAAAGATAGCAACTTTCAGGCAGGGTGATCATGAAGCTTTCAAGGCTGCATGGTGCAGATTCAAGAGCTATCAGAGAGACTGTCCACACCATGGATTTAATGAGGTGCAGCTGCTTGGTATCTTCTATAGAGGGATTGTGCTACAATATTCAGTGTCACTTGATGCTGCGAGCAATGGGAATTTCAATACCAATTCCCCAAGGACTGCCATCCAGCTTATCGAGAACATAGCCAACAGCACCAGTGCCAAGAACCTGGATTACGAAAGGAGCTTGCAGAAGCAAGACATCAGTGGAAATCAGCTGGCAGAGGTAACGAAGAAGCTTGATTCTGTGCATAGTCTTCTAACTGGGAAGAAGGCGGTTAGCTTTGCGCAAGAGGTTGAGACTGTAGATGAGGATGTTAATTACATCAATCAGACCGGATTTCAGAAGTATGGGAATCAACAGGGTTATGGATCATCTTATCAAAGAAACTATGGTGTTTCATCTTACAAGCCTCCTGAGCAGAAAAGCAAGATGGAAGATATGTTTGAGCAGATTCTAGAGGGACAGCAGAAGCTAACAGTGAACATCAACCAGAAGATCGATGCTGTCTATCAAGATCTCAATGGGAAGTTCGAAGCACTGAGCGCTCATGTCAAGAAGCTCGACGTCCAAGTAGCTCAATCGGCTAGTTCTAGCAAGAGGCAAGAAGGATTTCTTCCAGCAAAGATTGATGCCAACCCCAGGAATACTTGCAATGCCGTTGTAACTGAAGAGGAGGGGTATTTCGATGAATTTGAAGCGATTTTTGGAACAGTGGAGCCTCTGTCGATCGACACTGACTATGAGTGTCGATCGACACGTGAAGAAAAGTTTGATTCGGAAATTCTAGAAACTCAAGCGTCGATCGACAGGGACGATGAGTGTCAATCGACGCTCTCAGAAAATCACGCTTCAGAATTTCCAGAGACGCGAGTGTCAATCGACACTCAGGATGGCGTCGATCGACATGTTGCCCAGACAGAGACTGTTCATCCGAAAACATCTCCGATCATCAAGGAATCCGTCTATAAGCCTAAGCTGCCATTCCCCAGAGTTAGAAGGAGTAAACAAGAGGCTGAGGAAGCCATTTGCAAGAAGATGATTGATAAAATCATTATAGAGATGCCTCTTGTGGATGCAGTTAAACTCTCACCTGCTATTCGAAGATACATCAAGCGATTGGTCGCTAATGGGATTAGTCCAGAGGAAGGAGCGCTACTGACTAGAGATCTCCAAGCCGTACTGCTTAACACAGTTCCGATCTCTAAGAAGAAGAAGAAGGATGTGGTGGTCTCAGCAGAAGTTAGTGCAATGATCCAGAGCAGGATTCTAGTCAAGCTGCCTGATCCGGGAAGCTTCGTTCTTAATTGTTCCATCTCCAATGAACAGTTCCCTCATTCGCTCTGTGACTCAGGATCTGGAGTTAATTTGATGCCGTTCTCTGTTGCCACTAGACTTGGGATGACGGACTTCATGCCAACAAGGATGTTTCTTCTTTTAGCTGATCGATCTAGGAGATTCCCAAAAGGAGTTCTAAAGGATGTATTGATCAAGATTCAGGAATACATGATTCCTGCGGATTTTGTGGTTTTGGAGTACGATGAAGAGCCTCAAGATCCTTTGATTCTGGGAAGATCTTTCTTGGCTACTGCGGGAGCAAACATTGACTGCAGAAGAGGGAAGATCAAGCTTGACCTTGGTGATATTGTCATGGAATTTGACATGGACGCTACAAGGAGAAGATCCACCATTGATGGTCAAGCTTTTTCTGTGGATACGTCATTAGAGGATGAGCTAATTCAGGAGCCTTCCAAGAATATCCCTACCACCATCGAACCATCTCCTGCAAATCCTCATGAGGAGCCAAGGTATGAGTCCCTTGCACTTAATTCTTCATCTCCTGTTGTCATCAAAAATTTAAACTATGAAAAGCCTGTTACGCGCTTACGGAAGCATCGAGTTTCTCGAGGGCTTGGTTTTTCTGATGAGCTTGCAGGAAGGAAGAAAGAAGAGATGAAGCCGAAGAGGACTTCTAAGCCTTTCGCGCTAATGAGGATCATTTCCCCAAGAGCTTAAGGAGAAGGGAGAATCAGTTATTCAGGAGATGATGGCTAGAACAATGAAGCTTTTCTCTGAGACTGTTTCTAATAAGTCTGGGGGAGCTGTTAAGAAGGTTCAATTCAAAGCTGCTGCAAGTATCGTTCAGGATAAAGGAAGTCCAAAACTTCCTAAAGATCCACATTAAAGTCCTCAAGTTCCAAAACAGTCAAGCTAAAGACTAAAAACAAGCGCTTAGTGGGAGGCAACCCACTTGTGAGTTTTATCTAATTATTTACTTAGAATTTTGTTTCTTTTTAAATTTTACGTTTTGGTGTTTGTTTTTTGTGTTGATTTTCAGGAAAATAAACGTTCGAATGCAAGTAAGAATGCTCTTCAGCACTCGGTGTCGATCGACACTGATGTGCTCGTCGATCGAGGAAAATCCATCAGTCGGAATCGGGACAGAAACGTGAGTGTCGATCGACGCTCATGTAGTGTCGATCGACACGTTACCCAGGTATGAATTCTCACTTGATTTTTCATTTCGTTTCGATTCTTGTTTATCTTGTTTCACCAATCTTAGGCTTAATAACACTGGGGACAGTGTTGTTTAAGTCTGGGGGAGGTAGTTGCTAACACTTGTGTTTTCTTTTGAGTTTTTTTTTTTTTTCGTTAAATTTTAAAAAAAATTTGAGTCAAAACCTCTTCTTTAGACTTGCTTTGAACAGCACTCATGGACCATTATCAATGCAAGTTGGCTGGTTTTACAAGGTGGGTAACTGGAAGTGGATCGGTTTAACAGAGCGAGTTCAAATTTCTGGAGAACACCAGAAAGGATGTCAAAGACCCCGCCCCTAATGAATCTCTAATCTCTTGTCAAGGGCGTTGGCTAATCGCAAGACTTGATTCAGCTTCCAAACACTTGAAAGCGAGGAAGGACCGCTCTTGAAACTTCTTCCCGAATGACGGATACAACTGTCCTAGATCTGGTGGTAAAGGAGTCTCTGTTGAGGTAACCGCCATCACAAAAAGCCTTGTAGAACAACAGTAACGAGTGCTGATCTAGTGAAGTCATAGAGATGCCAAGGAAATAAAAAAAAATCTGCAGAAAAGTGCAAGCCCGAATTCAAATAGGCATTCAGTGGTAAAGGACCCTCTGCTGAGGTACCCGCCATCATCAAAAAGAAGAAAAAATTTAGTCATCAAAAGGCATGCATCTCTATGATATCCTAAATTGGATAAACAGTTTCAGAGGGAAGAGAGAGGGTGAAACGCAGGAAGGTGTTAAAGGAAGTGAAGGAATCTAGAAGGTCCAGCGATCGATATTCCCTCGATGAGACCGCACTTAAAATAACTGAAGGGGTCTGCGACTGAAAGTCTGAGTTTCTCTAAGGGGTTTGGGTTCAATTTGGAGGACTGCTAAGCTTCTAGGGAAACATCAAAGTATCACCGGATGACTTTGCAAAGGTATGTGATTTCTAAAGGAGTGATTATATCTGTTTTGCTTAGGGACAAGCAAAAAGCTAAGTCTGGGGGAGTTGATATATCGTGGTTTTTACCCAGTTTAGACCACGATATAAGTCCATGTTTTAGAGTCTTTTTAGTGTTTTCGAGTGTTTTGGTGTTAATCTTAGGTACAAAGGCGTTTTGGACTCAATTGGTGTTTACTGGAACTTTTTGGAGCATAAAGGAATGAGCAGTCAAAGTGGCGAATTCGGAGTCAACATTTTAGACCACTGTCGATCGACACAACTATGCATGTCGATCGACACGGGTTATTTCGAGACGAGAAGATTACACAGAGAGTGTCGTGTCGATCGACAGACATCTGTGTCGATCGACAGACATCTGTGTCGATCGACGCTACTACCGGACCAGCCCAAGATCAAGTTTTCAGAAGATTTCCTTTTTGTGTCAGAAAGCCCAGATGTTTGCAATTGGGCCCATGACGGTTTTGTAACTCTATATATATGTTTTCTAAGTCATTGTTTAATGGGGGCTTTTGTTTTATTGAATTGCTTAGACTTACTTTTAATAAAAAGATGTTTTCTTCTATTGCTATGTCTGAGTAATTTCCCTGTTAGGTTTAGGGTTTTTGAAAGTGTTTGATGAGTTGTTAGATCTGATCTGATCATTAGGATAATACCTTTAGAAGTTCTTCATTTTAACTTGTTCTTATTGCTGATTCTTGACTAGCTACCTTGAATCTGATCTAGGGTTTATTAATAGAAACGAGAGTTTGATTGATTTCCTGAACTAGTTTTTGATGAGCAAAATACCTATTCGCAAAGAGATTTGGCTTAGGATTTTGTGAACAATTGTGCTTGATCGTTAATGCTTGTTTGAATCAACCTGATTTCGCAACGACAGTTGGTTGTCTAGGATTTAGACATAGAAATTATTCGCAGCGACAGCTCGTTTATTTATTTACGTGTGCATGTTCATGAACTGTTCGTAATATTCCTAATAACTGATTTATCTGCAACTCTGATTCACTGGATGATTCCCTGTGCCTAGCGTTTTCCTTAACTGATTTCACAATCGTTGTTTTGCTTGCTTTATTTACTTGTTTCATCTTCAATCGCCTAGCTTAATCTGAATCCTGAAATCTATTGTGTTTCCCTTGACTTCATGTGGATCGATAACCCTAAGTGCTGCAATTGATCTCTTAATTTGAGAGAGTTTAGGTCTAGGGTAAATTTGACCGTATCAGCTACAAAAACGAAAAGGTAAGAAAAATATATTAGTAGTACGTACAGAAGTTAATTTTGCATTACTATAATACCATTTTATTTATACTAGAATAGGTAACAAATCTATAAGCAAGTTCACCAAATAACGTTAACTACCAATACAATATTTGCACAAGAATATTCATAATACTTCCACCCGAAACATACGATAGGAATTACACTAACTTCCTATTGTATTTAGATTAGTAAAGAGTTCTTGATCTCTGCTTAATTTTAGTCTCATTTACTAATGTTCAATTTATTAATCATTGGGCCGACTGACACTACAAGAAAACAGGGCGATTTCCGACAGCCAAAACCGTCGGAAATCCGTCGGAAAAGCCCCTTTCCGACCGGATTCCGACGATTTTAGTCCGTCGTTTCTATCACGTCAGAATTTGAGTTCCGTCGGAATTAAGACGGATTGAAAAAAAAAAAAATCCGTCGGAATTTCGTAGGAAATCGAATTCCGTCGGAATTTCGTAGGAAATCGAATTCCGACGGGATTCCTACGGATTTCCAACGGAATTTAGATTTTTTTTTTAAAAAAAAAATTTCCGGCGGAGTCGCCTGAAAATTTTTCCGGGGGAGTCACCGAAACTCTTCTTCTTCTTCTTCTTCTTCTTCTTCTTCTTCTTCTTCTTCTTCTTCTTCTTCTTCTTCTTCTTCTTCTTCTTCTTCTTCTTCTTCTTCTTCTCCTTCTTCTTCTTCCTCTTCTTCTTCTCCTCCTCTTCTCCTCTTCTTCTTCTTCTTCTTCTTCTTCTTCTTCTTCTTACCAAATAAGAGAATGTGTGTTTGGGTATAAAATTAGGATTTCCGACGGATTAACCCTAATTTTTACCGCCTAAACACTTCCGTTTAATTAAATGGGCGGGAAAAAAAAAACACTTTCCGACGGATTCCTCTTTTTTTTTTTTTTTTTTAAAAAACGTATTCCGTCGGAATTCCGACGGGAAGGGGTTTTTTTTTTTTTTTTTAAAAAACGCAATCCGTCAACATTTAGTCGGATTGCCGTCGGAGAATTCCTACGGAATTCCAACGGATTCCTCTTTTTTTTTTTTTTTTTTTAAAAACGGATTCCGTCGGAATTCCGACGGGAATGGGTTTTTTTTTAAAAAAAAAAACGCAATCCGTCAACATTTAGTCGGATTGCCGTCGGAAAATTCTTACGGATTTCCGACGGACGCAAAAATCCGTCGGAAAATGCCTTGTTTTCTTGTAGTGTGTGTTTTATAGAACTGCGTCAAATCAATGATTAACTCTTACAATTAAATCATCATACTATGTCAACAACATGAGAATGAAAAGGTAAAGTATTTTACATTGGTAATATCTATGACTATTACGGTGAGTTGATGAGTGTTCACATTCCAGTTTAAACAATGGTTATTTACTTGATTTTTTGCAACCTTGTGTGGAGCCTTATATCAAATAATGGGTTTACACGATACGTTAAAAAAGAAAAGATACAAAAGAAGGGAGATATTGAAATCCATAAATATGGTTTGAGTTAGAATTGATTATACTTATGTTTAGCAAACTTAGTCTTAAAAACTTTTTTTGGTAATGACATCATGGAAACTAATGTGAAAGTCTGACAGATTAGGTATATGAATTTGTTAGCCAACCTAGGACAGTCATAGGTCCATGATGAGGCAAGCCGAACTCGCGAAGAATTTTCCGAAACCAGAGGAGTTCTTGTGTTAAGTCAGCCATTGAACGATATTATGCTTCAGCCGAAGACCGAGATACCGTATCTTGCTTTATGGTTTTCCATGATATTGGCGAATCACCGTGTTGAACAATCCATCCCGTGAGAGATCGTCGCGTCAACGAACAAGAGCCCCAATCGGAATCACACCAACCCGTCATATGAAGAGGAGAAGTTGCACTAAGTAGAATTCCTTGACCGAGAGTCCCTTTGAGATAACGAACCACTTTGAGAACAGTAGTCCAATGATCTTGGCGTGGAGCATGCATGTATTGAGATAGAGTATGAACCGCGTAAGTTAGATCAGGTCGTGTGGCGAGCAGATAAATGAGACGACCCACCAAACGACGATAACGGTCAGGTGCAGAGAGAAGAGGACTCTTTGAAAGACTTAACCGATGATTTTGATCCATAGGTGAACCAGCAGGTTGGCAACCCATGAGGCCGGTCTCAACAACAATTCCACTAGCGTACTTCCTTTGACAAAGATAGAAACCGGATGGGTGTCGAGTGACTTCTAAGCCAAGGAAATATTTTAGTACTCCAAGATCTTTCATGTGGAAGCAAGTAGAGAGATAGTTTTTGAATGTGGCAAGGGCCGGCGAAGAATCACACGAGATGATTAAATCGTCAACATAAACAAGGATACGAAGAGTAACACCGTCTTTGTTATATGTGAAAAGGGAATAATCGGACTTAGCTTGAGTAAACCCATATGTTCGAAGAGCATCAGCCAGCTTAGCAAACCAACAACGCGGAGCTTGCTTTAAACCATAGAGAGACTTTCGGAGTCGACAAACACGAGTATCACCTGGAGTGAGAAAACCGGGAGGTGGTTTCATATACACTTCTTCCTCTAAATCGCTATGAAGAAAAGCATTGTGAACGTCCATCTGATGGACCTCATGGTTCTGCTTGGCCGCAATATCAAGAAAAAGACGAACCGTGGTCATCTTTGCAACGGGAGCGAAAGTCTCTTTGTAATCTATGCCCTCTTTCTGATTATTTCCAAGAACAACGAGACGAGCTTTATAGTGTTCAATGGTTCCATCAGATTTATGTTTGATACGGTAAACCCATTTACAACCAAGTGCCTTTTTACCTGGAGGTAGAGGTTCCAATGTCCATGTTTTATTTAGCTCTAATGCTGCAATTTCCATACGCATAACATCTTCCCATTCCTTCTGGCCCATGGCATCCCGAAAAGTAAGTGGCTCAACCGCGGCCATTAATGCAACAAGATAGCTGTAATGTCCTTGTGAAAACCGATCATAAGAGTCGTAGGTAGAGACAGAGTAAGCCGTACCTGGAGGATGCCGAGGAGTGGGTGATGTCGTAGAGAGAGGAGAGGAAGCGAGAGAGGCTTGACCAACAACAAAGTCCTGGAGATGAGGAGGCAGTTGCTTGGTCCTATGACCCTGTCCAAGAGGGATAACCGTAGCTTCAGTAGCCGAAAACTCATATGCATGTTCAGCTGTTTCCTCTTCAGCTCGTGTCGATCGACATTGGAGCGTGTCGATCGACACAGACGTCTCTGTTTCTTCAGCTGTTTCCTCTTCAGCTCGTGTCGATCGACATGGGAGCGTGTCGATCGACATAGACATCTCTGTTTCGTCAGCTGGAGCTGGAGGTGTTTCAAGAGGTGGCATTGTTATAGCAGGAGAGATAGAAGGTTGCGATGGTTCTGCTGATGGGGACGCAGAACTGTGATCATCAGTAGACTCATCATCGCCAATTTGTGAATGAGATGAGTCTATTGTAGCGGGGTTGCTTGGCGAGGAAGTAACCGCAGGTATGGCATAGGGAAAATCATTTTCGCAGAAGCGAACATCCCGAGAGACAAATGTGACTTTTGTGTCGAGATCAAAGAGCTTCCAACCTTTCTTGCCATAAGGGTAACCGATAAAGACACAACGGCAACTTCGAGTTTCAAATTTATCACCCCGTGTATGAAGATTATGAGCATAAGCCAAACAACCGAACATTTTTATATGTTGATAGGATGGAGCCCGACCATAGAGCTTTTCATAGGGTGTGATATTCTTCAAGAGAGCTGATGGTGTTCGATTGATGAGATATGCCGCGGTGAGAACACATTCACCCCAAAATTCTATCAGAAGTTTAGCTTGGAAGCGTAAGGCACGTGCGATGTTGAGAATATGACGATGTTTACGTTCAACTCGACCGTTTGGTTGAGGAGTATGAACGCAAGACGTTTCGTGTAGGATGCCTTTGTCTTGAAGAAACCGTGTGAGGACTAGAAACTCAGTACCATTATCCGATCGAATGGTTTTGATGGTTGTGTGGAATTGCGCTTCGACAAGAGCAACAAAGGTTTTGAGAGTGTCTTGTACTCGTGTTTTGTCCGGTAAGAGATATAACCAAACAGCACGAGAGCAATCGTCGATGATAGTGAGAAAGTAATGATTTCCGCAAAACGTAGTGGTGCGATATGGCCCCCATAAGTCACAATGAATCAAATCAAAAACCGTACTTGCATTAGAAGAACTTTATGGGAAAGACAAACGAGTTTTTTTTGCTTTGAAACAAATATCACAACTGGAAGTAAGAAAATCTTTGTTATTCTTAGATAAAATCCGAACATCAGGGAGTAAACCAGTGATCTGAACCAAAGGATGACCCATCCGTGAATGCCATAGAACCGCTTCTTTGTCTACGTTTGTCTGACATGCTTGAATAGGATCCACATTGCGAAACCGGTATAGCCCCTCTCCCTCTCTCTCACCCGCTCCAATCAGCATCCTCGAGGTGCGGTCCTGTAAAATCAGTAGACGATCCGTGAGTTGACACACCAGCTTATTGTCAAAGACAAGTTGTCCAAGAGAAATAAGATTGGAGTGAAATCCATCAACAAAATAGACATTGCGTAAAGAGAGACGAGGCGTGAGCCATATAGTTCCTTGCTCGCTTGTAAAAGCAGGAGCTCCGACCGGGAGAAGGATTGGTCTAGGCGTAATGCCTTTGATATCTGTCATAAGATCCTTTCGGCCAGACATATGGTGAGTTGCACTCGTGTCTAGAATCCAAGACGAGGAAGATATACCTTGAAGATGAGTGGAGGAGGAAGATGAGAGAACCTCTTGGATCTGCTTCCATTGCTCATCCGTGAGGCTAGTGAAACCGAGGCGATCAGCATCCGTGATCGGAGAGGTAGCAGAGTTAGCTACGAGCATCCGCGTGGAGTTAGCTGCAGCGGTGGGAGAAGCTCCACGTCCACGACCCGTAGAAGGAGTGGATGAGGGTGGACCGTGAGAGAGAGGCTTGGATCGTGGTCTGGTTCCCCACCACTCTGGGTATCCGATAACCCGAAAGCATGCACTTGTCTCGTGACTAGTACAGCCGCAAGCTTTGCAAAGTCGATTAGGATCCTTGTTTCCAGGCACAAAATTTGGATCGAATTTGTTTACCGGAGCATTGGAGCGAGGTGCGGAGGAGCTTTGAGCGACAAAACTCATGACTGGAGTCTCCTTTGCCGACGTGGCTTGAGAGTTGTTGTGCAAAGTCTCGTTTTGCACCAGCGTTTGATAAACGCTGTCAAGATCGGGAAAATGAGGCATGGCACATAGTTGTGATCGAACAGCACCATGAATGGAGTCGTCGACACCGGAGAGGAAGTCATGAACCCGCTGAGCATCCAATTCAGCATCTTCAGCAGAAGCGAGATCACACGTGCACCCACCGCAAGAGCACCGTTTGATGGGAGTGCACTCGGCGATCCCATCCCAGAGTTTTACCAAACGACCAAAATAGTCATCAATGGTGGGTCCGTTTTGCTTGCAGGAGACGAGAGCGTTGCGAAGCTGCTGGCGTCGTGCACCGCTCTTGAGCAAGAAACGTTTGGCGATGATATCCCAAAGATCTTTGGCGACTTCACGCTTGGAGATAGAGGAACGGAGACGAGACTCGATGGTGGCTTTAATCCAGCCAACAAGGAGATGATTTATAGCCACCCAATCTTCATAGGTGGGAGAATCGGTTGAGGGTTTTTTGATGGTGCCGTTGATGAACCCGAATTTCTTCCGGGAACTAAGCGCCATACGGATATTATCGGCCCAATCATCGTAATTGGTACCGTTGAGGAGAGGACTGGAAATAACAACCCCGGGATTATCATTGGAGGAGAGATCATATGGATTGATAGTTTTGATCTTATTTTCAGTGGAGATCGTTGAGGTTGAGGAAGGAGGAGTGATCGGATCTGTCATAATGAGAGATTAGTGAGAGATATGGAGATGAAGAACACGATAATGGAGATTTCGTGAGGAAGAAGAAACTGAATCTTCAAGGAGAAGAGGCGGCCGTGAGAAAAATAAAAAGATTAGGGTTTTAGTGTTTTGGCTCTGATACCATGACAGATTAGGTATATGAATTTGTGTTGATCTTATTAAGCTCTTAAGGCTCTATATTTATACAAGAGTATGAGAATCTTAGAATAAGGAAATACAAGATTTAGAGTTATCTATAAGGAATATTAACATATTTCCAATAAAGTCATTTCTGGATACTTATATGTAACCATTCTCATGTAAAATGTAAAATGTGTTCTATCGGTAACCATAAATTGAATTTCATAAGGCGGGTATGATGATAATTGATTGGGCCGTTAGAGAAAAAGAGAGGCTGCCAACAGGTTATAAATACAATACAGAGACAAAAGAAAAATGGATTTAGAGGAATTGTTGGGATATGAGATGTGAAATATAGATTGGTGATCGCAAGACAGGGTAACATGAATAATGCGTGTGAAGTTGGAAAAAATTCAACACACATAGAATAAATGTCACAATAGAGAACTAAAGAGAAATAATGTAAGCGATCATGGTTTTGGTAAAAATAGTAAGTTCTCACTATTTTTATGTTTTTTTATGTTGCTTTCTTAATAGATTTTGTTTATGTCATTTTGGAAAGTACAAAAAGTTGTTTTTGTAAATAGTTTTACAAATAAATTTTATACAACAAAATATCAAATAAAATAATTTCACATTGTATTTGAACTAATATTTTTTAATCTATATTATAATACAAGTCTCATGCGTAGGGGATAATCCCTAGTAAATTTAAAAAGAAGACAATATGAAATCTAAAGCCATCAGGAGATCTCCACGTGGAAGCAATTAAGAACTACCGACAGTTTAGTAGACTGGTCCTAGTCGACAAAGGGACCCACACTATTTGTCTCATACGTGGCGCAACACTTATAGAGGTTACTGACGTCAGCATGCCGAAAGCAAAAAGACGCATTTTTTAGTTCCATTGTTTTAATATTTTTTTTTATAGTAGGCCTCCTTTCATTTTCCTTCTTAATTACTCTTAATTTTAAAGTTGCTCAACTATATAATATAAATAACTGAAAAACATTTTACATTATTATTAAGGTTTTGCGCTTGTTTTTTGGTCAAGATAGTTTATTCTATCGAATCTGGTAATTATTCGGATACCTCAATTACTTGTTTGAGTTTATAAATTTCTTGATATTTGCCTAAAACGTCGGAAATAAAAAACCCTAATATAATCTTGCCCATTCAAATAGATTTACTCTCGGAAATAAAAAAAACCTTAATAAAATCTTGCCCATTCAAACATCGGAAATCTTTTTTTTTTTTTAACCTTCAAATAGTATCTTGAAATGCCCGAATTACTTTTTTTTTTTTTTGTCGGGAACCGGGAGACAAAAGAGCGCCTCCCAGAATATATTATTCAAAAACAAAATAAAAACAATTACAAATAAAATCGTCTTGGTCGTGTAAACCCAAGACTATCCTCCAAAAAAAAAGATTCCACATCAGGTGGAATTGTAGGGAGAAAATGAAATCCTAAAGGAAGAGTAAAAAGCATAATTCGCCAATCCATCTGCCACCTGATTAGCCTCCTTGTAGACGTGTGTAACTCGGACTATCCAGTCCTTTCGAAGAAAGCCATGGCACAAATGTACCAGGAAAGACAGTGGATGAGTATCACTAATCCCTGTCGTGAGAAAATCAACCACCAATTTCGAATCCACTTCCAAAACCACTCGCGGAAGCCGCTTTTCCCAGACAATATGGAGTCCGTAGTAAACTCCCCATAACTCCGCTAACAGTGTTGAGCATCTCCCAATATTAAGAACAAATCCTCCACACCAACTCCCCTCTGTATCCCTAAGGACTCCACCTGCTGTAGCTAAACCCGAATTACCACGGGAAGCACCATCTGTATTTAGTTTGATCCAAGTCTCCAAAGGAGGGGTCCAACCTATCAGTCTCTCCTCCGGCTCTCTCAGTCCTCTCCCCCCAGCAACTTAAAAATTAGCCACATGAACTTCCTTCGCTTGATCCTTGACAAATCTGACTCGATCCCGACACCGTCTCGTCTCACCAAACACATTACTGCAACGCCATTTCCAAGCCCACCAAATTGACATTGCGAATAACGTCGACCACGATGTATCATACACAAGAGACCCATCACTCAGATTCGTATAGATCCATTCCAGCAAACTCATACCAAAGAAAGCTTGTTGTCTCCGCGCCGGAACAATCCGAGACCAAATCCCTAACATTGCCGAACAATCTCGGAGAATGTGGAGAATAGTCTCGAAGCCTCCTCGACACACCGAGCACACCTCCGAATCACATAAATGACGACGCTTCCGTTCCACATTTTTCATGAGAACTTGATGTCCGACAAGCCAAATGAAGACTCTAACACGTTCAGGAACAACCACTTTCCAAATACGGGCGAAAAAAACTTCCATATTCTGCGAGGGAGTATCATCGTATATTAACATATTATACGCCGACGTTGCCGAAAAAGCACCATCCGAGCTCTCTCCCCACGAAATCTTATCGTGGGCACCAGTGACATTATCCACCACAACGGCCCTTAGCGCCAAACATGTATCATCCGAAACATATGGCGCAATCCGATCAAACAACCAACCTGTCCCATTGCGCCATAAATCCCGAACAAGCAAGGTTTCGTGTCCTGCTGGAAGTGCGCCAATCACTCCATTCACCAACGGCTTCCTCAACATCCACCTGTCCATCCAAAACCTGATTCGATTACCATCCCCGAGCACCCAACTCTGCCCTCTAAATACCACATCTCGTAAACCTGCCATCACACTCCTCCAAACGACAGACCAATTACTATTAACATACGTCCAAGATCTATCATGAACAACTCCAACCTTGTATTTGTTGCGCACAACACGCGCCCATAGACTTCCTTGATCATGTAAAAGCCGTCATCCGATCTTGGCAATAAGTGCATAATTCATTGTTGACGATGTTCGGATACCCAAACCTCCCATACATTTCGGCTTACACACTCTCTTCCAAGCTACTAAATGTTGTTTTCTTTGATTCGGTGAACTGCCCCAAAGAAAAGATCTCGACATTTTATCCAGACTTTCCAATGTAGACTTAGGGAGCATTATAGAACTCATGGAATGCACCGGTATGGAAGATAACACCGCCTTCGTCAAAGTAAGTCGTCCCACAAAACTCAACGTATGTTTCTTCCAACCTGAAAGTTTTGAAGCGGCTCGCTCAAGAATAGTACCAAAAGTATCTTTATTTAAGCGCTTATGGAGAATTGGCATGAAATGCCCGAATTACTAGTAGTATCCTACTGGCTATATATCCATCCGTATTAATTGACAATTATCCTATATATATATATATATATTTTTTTTTTTTTTACCACAAACACACTTCACTATTGATTATACAAATACGTTATCTGGATCCGAAAACGTATCCGTTATTATATAATTTGATATTCCTATATTTTGTTTTTGGAAACTATATTTTTCGTCAGGCAAAGAAAAAACCTAAGCACAAATTGTATACATTATTCTTATATTAGTGCTATATTAGTGAAGAATAAAACATAGAATAGGGGTGATATTTTTATTTCCGGAAATAAAATGATAAAATAATTAGCCCTCATGCTCTCTTGGTGTATATAATTAAACTAAAGTTAATGGTTGCAACGTCGTATTTTTGGGGTTGGGTTTCTTCTTCTATTTTTAAAAAATTCCTTTCTCTTCTCTCTCTCTCTCTCTCTCTATTGGAAGCTCCATCAAATGGCAGGCCTGCGATGGAGAGAGTGGTGGAACACGATGGCCTTCCCCACTCGCCGAATTCGGAACCGTTTCACGGTTCGCGTCGGTTTCCGCCACAGTGGTAAGCTCCGCTCATCCGCCGATTTCTCTTGAATTTGCCGGCGTTATATGGCTTTATCTCTCTGTTTTATTCCTCCCTCGGTCACAAATAATTTATGTTTCTATTTCAAAACGGAAAATCATTTTTGAATTTGATCTTACGATTTTTCTGATTGAATCAAAAAAAATAATATATATATATCATCAGCCTAAGATAGGATTAATCAAATTTCATCGTGCTTCTCGATGATTAAAACTGTCGGTGGAAACAAAACCAGTGCTTTGAATTAACTAAAGAGTCTCTCTGAGTTACTGTTACAACGACTCTCTGGTGGGCCGCTTGGGCTCTGGTTCGATTGTTTTATATGTGGTGGATTTGTGGAAAATTACTATTCCATCCAAAAGAATAATAATTCGGTTGATTTAAATTGGAATTCGGAAAGATTTAAATCAGAATGAAATTTAGATTTGTGTCTTATAGTTCACTCTTTTTCTTCTTCTTGACTGCTTTCTTATGCAATTTTGTGAGTTTCATTTCATAGATAAAAAATACTGAGTGATGGATGGTCTTGTGTGGCAGGACTCTTGAGGTTACAACATGACGTGAGTTCGTCCGAATATGAAGACATACACATTATGTGGAATTTGTTGCACAAGAACAACGAAGATCTATCACGCGGTGCACAGAGGAAGAAGCCTTGCTGGAATCTCTTCGGGTCATATCTTTGCCAAAGATTCTGATCAGCCTTACAATATGAATATTCCTCAAAACCATCCTTGTATTTGAGTGAGCCTTAATGGGTCCCTTGCACTGTGGTGAGAGGTCTTTGACAAATTCACAATAAATAAATTTGAGGATGCTGAGTTTTTAGCTCTTATAACATATTCCATGGCAGGCCTCTATAATATGTGTATGTGTTTATATGACTATTTTCATCACTTGAGTGTTGTATATATGGATGATGATGATGATACAAATGCTTCCCACTGTTTGATGCTCCTATCTTCATCTATAAAATTGTCCCCATGTAAAATCTTCCCAAGTAACATACTCCATTGGTATATTAAGTATTAACTAATACTATCATAAAAGTGGATTTCCCAATAGAAGACACCACTTTCTTGAGAATACTATGATAAAATCACTAAAATTAAAAAAGCATTAATATAGTTTTCAAGAACAATAAACTTTAGTGATAACCAAATTGGCATCTTTAATATTTTCTCTTTGGGAAGAAAGATCCAATTTTGTGGCCATTAAAAACCATCTAAATTAAAATAAAAAGATTTCAACAAATGAATCAGATGGAGAAAGATGAAATGTCAAAATCAGTTGGTTAGATATATATACTGATGTCCAAACAAGTGTGCGTTTACTATGTGTGTTGTTGTTGTTGCAACTATGTGTCGGCTTATTTTAATGAGTAATCAACAGCAACAAGTATTGTGTGATCATGTGGTTGCTTCCTTTCTCCTTTTTGGTAGACATTTCACCTAACGACTATTCACGACTCATTGATTTTATTTTAGTGTAACCAACGCATTTTTATATTTATATATACTTGGTACCTCTCTTTTTTTTTTTTTTAAAGATCAATCTTATTATATATTCTTCTCGTGTGATTCATTTTTTTTATCTTTATCTGTCTCAACCTCTTTGGTCAATTTTAACTCGATTTCTGAAATCAAAATCAAAATTGGCTTTTTTTTTTTTTTTTTTTTTTTTATGGCAATACACGTAGAGATCAAAGACTTTTAAGCTATGTGTTAATGTTAAAGCTTTGCCAAATACTCCCTATAAAGGTTATTTCTTCTACATGACAGAGCTCTACTATAACACTTAAATGCCCCTCACAATAAAGGTTATAAAATTTATAAAAAAAAACTAAGCTCCTCTAGATGCTTATGGTTGGTTCCCCTCATTTGGCTTCTCGCCGCAACAAAATATCTTTGACAATGGCAACCCCATAAGAACAAAATGGAGATGGGATTTTTCGAAAAATCTATTACACGTAAATCATAATGAGACGCTCAAGTCAGAATGAAGAACTGTGAGTGAGTAGAGTAGAGTCCCAAGAAAACATGAAGAGTTGGTTTACAATTCAAACCTAGTTAATAATTGATTTGAGGTCCAAATATATGTTTAGATAACTTTGAAAATGAACGAAAGAAAGAGAAATTTTCCTCGGAGTAGGGTTGAAATTCTCCATAAAGCGGATGCGTTCCACCGTAAGTTTTGATAAGTAATGAACATAAGACGTGTTATCTGTCACGTAAGGTCGAAGCACCTACTTTAACATGAGCATGTGTACGAATACGATCGTATAGAAGACTTAGCTTTATGATTTTTCCATGTCCTTCTCTTGATATTTTTGTCATCGTCTATGCCCGGCCCAAGGGAAATCTAGTAGTGATACACTTCAAGCTATAGTCAATTAGGCATCGACTCATCATGCTTGCTTTGAATATGATCGTGTTAGGCAATATGATAATCTATGGTTTTGAAGTTTAATTATTAGTTTAACAATTTTGATTTTAAAAATGCAAGGAAAACAATATTTCAAAAATAAATTATATTTTGCTGTTTTCTTTTACAAACTATTTAAAATTAAGAACAGTTTTATGAAATCGAAATGTGTTTTTATATTTATTTTATTATTTTTTATGGTATTAGAAAACATTCAAAAAGACACTTTTTAAAAATCTGCATGGAACATCCAAAAATAGTGGACCAGCAGAAAATTTTGTATGTCATCTAGAAACGAATTTTGAGTATTGAGTAAAGTAATCCTAGCCGTATGACTCTAGGTCTAGGCGATCGATTGCAATATGCCTTTAGGCGAGTGTGACATGTCATGAAAACTTTGGTGCATCCATGTGACTTTGACGATATCACATCGATTGGAAAACCGTGTTCTGTGCAATTGAGTTGGTTTTGGTTTAATGTAAAATTGCATTAAATGCCTGCTCAGTTGTGTCATGTGTGCTGTGTGCCAGAACTCTCTTGTGCGGATTAAAGAGTTGAGAACCGTTGTTGCATACTGATTGTTCAAGGGGAGAACTATAAGTTGGCTTTTTGAAATCAGTTCTATCGAACTGTTGTTTGCTCCCGTGTTTTGGTTTTGTTGATAGTTGGAAAATCACTTAATAGTTAAAATAAAGGGAAATTCGGATAAAAAACTGTTCACATTTATTATCACACCTATTTTAGTTGGATGACGTAAAAGAAAGTTAGGCATGGAAGAAGTAAAATATTAACCTAATTTTTTTCGTTTAATTCACTAAAAGTAGTCTAAAACTATTAAAAGCCCATCCTCCGTATCTACCTAACCGGAAGGTTCTTTAGGTATTTAAGCTACCAAATAATATTTGGTTTACACCAACAACAAAATCGGTTGCTTGATTCCTAAGAGCATGTTTACCCGTGAGTTTATGAGTCTCTTTAGACCCAAAATTAAATAAAAAATGGGTTTAAAAAATAGAAATGGCCTGAGCCGGGCTCAGTGGGTTGAGTTTTATGAGACAATCTCATAGCCCATGTGTCAACGTCTCATTTGGGGGAAAACAAAAAAAATCAAATTTCCTTTTCCTTCTTCGCCGGAGCCGGAGAAGATGACCGGAAAAGAGGGATCGGGGAAGAAGAAGGAATCGAAGAAGCAAGTAATTATGAATGTTTTTTTTTTCCAAAAAAAAAAAAATAAAAAAATACGCTACAAGACGGAAAACAAATTACCTTTTACTTTGAAAAAAGTCACTTGATAAAAATACAGTAAAAATGGGTCTTATTTATATCTGGAAAATTTCCTAAAATCCCTATGATTTTTATTTATATAGCTCATTGTATTCACCAAGAAAAGAGATCAGAACTTTTATCACAACAAATATTTTTTTGAGTGAATTTTACGTTTTTACAGATTATAATATTTTCTGTTCTAATCTAATGTTTTTTATAAATATTACTTTCAGTATTCTCCGTTTTGCAAACAATAAAATTTTTTTTTTGTGAGACCGGTGTCGGTCTCACCATTGGAGACGAATTAATTAATAGTATCAAATAGAGTCTCAAACAACAAACAATAATAAAAATTAATACTAAAATATTGCTTATGAGACCCAAAAAAGTCTTAAGGGTGTGCATGCTCTAATGTCCATTGATTTTTGAGAAATTCCTTAATATACCAAACTTTGAAATTTTGTTTCTAAACATACTACCAATTTTTGAAAGTTCCAAAATTACCACTTTTTCAATAAAAAAATCAAAAGTTCCAAAATTACCATAAACACAAAAATTGATTTTTAGAGATTTAGAATTTAAAATTTTGAGTTTGAGTTAACTATAATTAGGATATAGTTTTAGAGGATAGGGTGTAGGTTTAGGGGTTAAGGTTTAGTTTTGAACATTTAAAGTTAATTTTAATTTTGTGGTATTTTTGGAACTTATGAAAAGTGGTATTTTTGGAACTTTTAAAAATTGATTGTAGTTTTGGAAACATAACTTAAAAGTGTGATATTTTTGAGAATTGCCCTTGATTTTTCTTAATAACGTGTATAGCTTCTTTTAGAGAAATTCCTTAAAATGCTATACTTTGATGTTTTGTTTTCAAACATATCACCAATTTTTAAAAGTTCCAAAAATACCATTTTTTTTAAAAAAAATTAAAAACTCCAAAAACAGCATAAAACACAAAAATTGATTTTTAAAGGATTTAGAATTTATATTTTTTGGGTTTGGATTAAGTATTGTACAATGAGGGTATAGTTATAGAGGATAGGGTGTAGGTTTAGGAGTTAATGTTTAGTTTTGAACATTTAAAGTTAATTTTTATTTTGTGGTATTTTTGGAACTTATGAAAAAATAATATTTTTGAAACTTTTAAAAATTGGTGGTATGTTTGGAATTGCCCCTTTTTTAAGTCCTTCCATGTTTTCTTAACAAAAATATCTACTATAAGTCTAATAGTATCTATCTTTATAATATTTTAAGGTTGTTAATAACCAACTTTCTCTGACAAGACGACATGTGTCACCTCTTTCTCTAAAATTCTTTATTTAAAAAAAGTTTAGAATTTTTCTTCTGGGTTTCGAACATAGCAAACTTTGGTAAATTAATTGGAGAAGAGCCACTAGACTACTAAAGACACTTGTATATATCACGGAAAGAAATATATATAACCCACTACTAAAATTCTTTCTAAAACTCATTCACAAAAGTATGAAATATTTTGAAATTGCAATTACTTTTTTTTTTTTAATGTGGAATAAAAATTAATGTGGATTTTAAATCTGCAAATTTATAATAATAGTTATTGATATAATAATATGTTTAATTTTAAGTAACAAAGGAGAAATTTACATGTAATTATAAGAAAGAGGAACAACAAAAAATCTGTATTGTTGTGTAGATAATGTGAAAATATATGATGTAACTAATATGTTAATTGAAATAACATAGAATTATTTTCGACAAGAAGAAAATGTGTATTTGTAAAGTTTAGTATATAATTAAATGTAATTAAGTACTAAAATTAATAATACTATTACATTAAATACAATATCTTAAACAATAGCTTTTGTTATTTTATGTATTTAACTAATGTATTATAAATATTTGAATAACTAAAGTTTATTGAGTTTAAATTTCTTAATTTTTTTTTATTATAACATAATTGATTTAGTTGCCAAATTTATGTAGTTAACGAAGTTGCAAACAAATATATTCAAATTGTAACCACTAAAATTGAAACAAATCACTTTATATTTCAATGTTCATGCAATATAGATAAAAAAGCAACTATTTTAGTTTTAAATCAATTATTATCTTTTGTTTACTAGCAATCAATATAGATGTAAAGAGTTAATATTTTGTCAAACATAAATAATAAAATAAAACATATTGTTTGTCGATAAATCTAATAAAATTTTAAAACAAAACTCGCGCATCCCGCGAGACAGTTTCTAGTATAAGATGTTAAAGTTTCCTCTAAACTCAAGTCATGAAAAAATGACATGTGTCATCTACATGTCATCTATTCCCTTGACATTTGATTTTTTTTATTTATTATTATAAAAATATATGTTTTTTAAAAAAACTTTAACAATTAATTCCAATAGTTTAATAGTTAATTTCAACAATTAAATGTGTTATTGTGAATTTTTAATAGTTTTTTTTTTGTCAACCAAACATTAATCAGAAAAAAATCTCCAGGACCGGTTGTCCAACTTGGAGGACAGTTGTTTACATATAAAAATTCTAACGCATAAGAACGAGGAGAGCGAGCTAAACAATCTGCATGTAGATTATCTAAGCGTGAAATCTTTGATACGGTGAAAGTGGGTAGGTGTGCCGTCAAACTCTGAACCGTGTCAGAAAGAAGGGAGAAAGCAGGCCAATCGTCTGGGTTTCTTACGATATCAACCAGATCCGAGCAATCCGTCTCGAACAGCTGACACTCCATTTCTCGATCCTTCAAACAAGTTATTGCCCAAATGAGCGCTTCCATCTCGGAATGTAATGGTGATCTTCGCTGACTCACACCTCGCACACCTAATAACACATAGTGATCTCCCTGAAAGCATATCCGAACTTTTAATAGTTTGAAAATAGATATTTTATTAATTTAAACTAACAATGTAATATACAAGAAACGTTTAAGACTTTATTTTATATATATGTAATTGTGATTTAGTTTTTTAGAAAGTCATGAAAGAGAAGCTTTGCTTAAAAAACGTAACATGAACACATAAAAATGTTGAGAAAAAAATAAAAATAATTTAAAGACTAAAGTATGCTAAAGTATGACTAGAGAGAAATAAAATGAATATTTTCTTTTTGAAGTGCTCACATTATCTAAAATTAGATTTCCAATTACCCCATAATACGATTAATACAATTTGTAATCGACATAACAATTCTAAGACTCTCGAAAAAAGGCTTAGTCCACCACAAATTATGAATCTAAAAAAACAGAATCACTTCGTCAATGTATCGATGTTAAGGACGAAAATCACATCAAAATGATTAAGAGAATGTGACAAAAATATGATAAAACATCAATTATTCTCTCATTAAAATTCAAGATTCTAATAAAATAAACACAAGATGCATTTTAACATCGCTGTTGAGATAATGCAGATATCTTTATAGAATAGAAAATGTTTTACAACTTCTCTGATCAGTATTTTTTTTGAAATGTGTTTGATGCAAGAAAAAAGACAATTAATCAAATTTTTATGGAATTGTATTGAATATTAATAAAGACATATAAGTTAGAGATTTGTGTCAAATACGATATCTTCTACATTCTGTAAATTTACGAACAGACTATTCTTTTTTTCATATAATATCAAAGATGTCCAATAATTTGCTTAATATGTTTAGTCTTATAACCTGGATAATTATTTACTATAAGCATCAAATGTATGTAATATTAAATATACAATAAATCAATAAACTAGAAACTATTGTATATTTTACCATGTTAGTTTTTAAATTTCATGGAACGCGTAGGCAATCTCTAGTACTTTTATATCAAATAGTTAGTATATACATATATTTTTTTGTTATTTTGTATAGTTGACTCGTTAGTAAAAAAACTCAAACATACGTACTTTAATTCAAGTCAACTAAGTGTGATTTGTAAAGTAATTTAAAAAAGAAAAAAACTCAAACATACGTACTTTAATTCATTAAAATTCAAAAACATATACATGATGAAATGATATACCATTTTGAGGTTTTGTAAACATGATTTTGCTATATTTTACCATTCAAAACATTTTCAAGTTTTCACGTCTTTAAAAAGTAATCACCACTATAGATCATGAACATGTTAAAAATAGCTAAAAAACAAAACACCACTATTGCATTAAAAACTAACTTTTTAACATTTGGTGATTATTCAACGGAAACATTTGATTACCCAGTTCAGTTCTTTCCGATCATTCAACCATTTCGTTATTTATATATCGGTCGAACTAAATTATATTTTTTCAATTTGAACAATTGGTAGCAAAGAAATTGGATAAAAAGGTTAGAGTCAAATTTGAGAAAAGGAAAGCAAAAAGCGAAGGTTCGAGAAGAAACGACAGTTATGCTCACAAATGAGGCATAATTATCTGATCTCCACCTTTCCCACTCTCTATTCTCTCGCCGGCGATTTATACTAATATACTTAAAATCCAAACCCTAGTTTCGCCGGAATATGAGAATCTTCTTCCCCTATATACCATTGCCTTGGCGATGTTGATTCCCCAATGTCGGAGATGACTGCTGCCGTTTCACCTTCTTTCAAGCCTACCAGACCACCGTCGGAATCAGCGTCAACGATCCCGATCCGGCCAAAAACACGAGATGTTGCTTCACGATACCTCAGCACTTCCTCTTTCTTCCGATCACCATCACCGTCTCCGGCGAAGAGATGTCAATCGCCGTCCGTTACCAGGACGAATCGGACGCAATCTACAGGGCGGAGGGAGGCGGTTACACCTCGCCGAGGTAGTGGAGAAGTTTCTTCAGCGCAGCGAATGTTGTTGACTTCTGGGAGAGGTTTGTTTTCGACTTTTCAGGCGGACTCGCCGACTACTACAGGGAGGAAGACGACTTCGACGGCAACACCTAGGACTGGTGGTTCTCAGCTCTCTGAGCAATGGCCTAGGTCACTGCAACCGAATTCTCTGAGTAGAAGCGTAGACTTCACCGATACTAGGAAGAAACCGAGCGGATCTAGCAATGGTGTAGCTAAAGCTCTACAGAATTCCATGGTTAGTAATAGACCAGTTTCTCGTGGTAGGATAAGGAATGTAGATTCTTCCAAGGTTGGATCCTATTCTCATATCTCAGATACAGAGAGCGTTTCTTCTGTATGCTCTAACCAAAGAGAGAACAAATTACCAGCTCATGGCAATGTGGTTAAGGCAAGATCTTCGCAGCAGCATCACATTGTTGACCCTGGCTCATCGGTTGCCAAAAATAATGGACTGAGGACATTGGAATCTTCAACGCTCATTGTTGTGCCGAGGAAGATATCGGTGGATAGTCCTGTAGGTGTTGCCACACCGAGAAGTCAGTTGTTTCCAAAGCGTGAGCAGCCTCGACCTGCTTCACCTAGCAAGTATGGTATGAATGTATCTGCTTCCAGTCCAAGAGGAGCGAGCATTGCTAGGGGAATTAGCCCTTCGAGAGGCGTAATTCCATCAAGAGGGATTAGTCCTTCAGGAAGGATTAGTCCAATAAGAGTGAGAAACTCGCTGAATAATAATTGCACGCCGGTTCTGAATTATACTGTAGATGCTAAAAAAGAGAAGAACAGAGAAAATGGGTTGGCTGATGCTCACTTGTTGAGGCTCTTTCACAATAGGTTGCTGCAGTGGCGTTTCGTTAATGCACGAGCAAATGCTGTTATCTCTGCGCAAAAGATTAGAGTGGAGGTTAGAAATCCTTTCCTTCCTGAATTCTTTAGAGCCTTGGTTATAGATGAGCATAATTAGTTTTGCATTTCAGCAGTTAGTCACTAAGAAGAGAATCGCTTGTGGTGTTAGAAAATTCTTTAGTGTCAATCAAAATAAACTTGTAGGTATGTCTGTCTTGTGTTGAAAATTTGAGTTTATTCTGTTGTACTGGCTCGTCTGTGTCACACCTATGTCCAAATGATCATACTTTAGATGTATAGTTTTCAATTGTTTGTCAATTAAGAGCCCCAACTCTGATGGAGCCCTGTTTTCATTGCAGAGAAGCCTGTACAATGCATGGATAAGTATCTCTAAACTGTATGATTCTGCGAAAATGAAAAGAATTGAAATGCAGCACCTGAAGCAGAATATGAAACTGATTTCTATTCTCAATAGGCAGGTAAGCTAATCCGCACATGAGTTACTTTCTATATTCTGTTTTTCGATTGTCTGTTCCGTTGAATGTTCTGAATCTTACAGCTTTGTGACTTCCTTTTTAATAGTTTCTTCAAACTGAATCTTGAATAATAAGAAAGTTATATGTTGTCCATGCATATAGATGGCACATCTAGAAGAGTGGGCTGTTGTGGAACGGGATTATATGGGTTCTTTAGTAGGAGCTGCTGAAGCATTGAAAGGCAGCTCGCTTTGTCTACCTCTTGATTGCGGGGCAATGGTTTAGCTCTCTACTCAAAACCTATTTTCTTAATGCTCTGTCGGGAAAACGTATGCCATTTTTGCTGATGATTATATCATATGCAGGTTAATGTAGAAAGCCTTCAAGATACCATTTGTTCAGCAGTTGATGTTATGCAGGCGATGGCATCTTCTATATGCTTGTTGCTTCCAAAGGTGATATCCCTCTTCTTTCCTCTCACCGTGTTCAGTTTTTTTTTTCCAATGCTTTGGGTTCATTTGCTAGAATAATGTTAGCTCAGTGCCTTGTAACACCTAAAAGGAATGGTTAAGACAATGAAATGTGCTGTTACATTCCCTTGTCAAGAAGAAATAAATAATATGAGCAATAGCTGAAAGTAAAGAACGTCCAATGTACAAACATCGATAGCTGAAGGCTTTTTGGGGTATCCTTTCTTGAAAAATGAATAGATAATTGGTATATACTGAGTTGATCATAGAACACAGTCATCCTGCTGTAGTCAAGCGAATAGTATTCGATAAGTGATGTTTGTGAAAGCATGACGACAGAGAAATGTCCAATATCTCTGAGCTGACTTAGAATTTGGTTTATAAAGACTTTGCTCCATATTTTAGCGCTTCTTGCTCACTATATTGTGTCTGTAGTTAAATCCGTAGTTGCATAATTTGTAACTCTTTATAAAAGGTGAAACCTGTTTGTTTACTCAGGTGGGGAAAATAAGTTGCTTGGCAGCAGAACTTGGCCATGTGAATGTCAAGGAGCAAGTGATGCTTGACATGTGCAGGGACCTCATAAACACAATCTCAGCTCTGCAGGTATGGTTACCAATTTCAGTATCGATTTTGCGCTCTATAAATTGCTCTCAGTTGGTGACTTATGGGGATTTATCTTCAAATCCGCAGGTAACGGAATGCAGTCTAAGAACACAGGCTTTACAGCTACAATATTAGTCGTCAGAAACAACCCGTAAGTAAGAAAATCACTCTCATTATGAGCAATTTTTTGGACTTAGGAAAGAAATCATCTAATTCAAATAGAGAGACCAAATTCCCTTGATTCAGTTGTAATTATTTTGCCTCGGTATTCTAATGAATCAAACCGATCGTCAACAATTAAGAAAATATATACTACTAGAGAGCGAAATATTACTTGCTTATCACGTGCATTTTATTAAACAACATGAGTTTTACACTGATTTTTTTTAAAAGTATCACGTAAGTTAGCTTTTACCAACAATAGGATCTTTCTTAACAAAAATTGTCAAGTGTTGAGCTTAGGGTGAGTTCTAAGCTAGCTAGTGATGTGTTTTCTTGATAACACGATTTTTGGCACAATATCAAAGTAACAAATTTTCTACTATGCAACAAGTAAGCCCAATAATTTCAGGCGAATAGAAAACTAGTACACATGATTGTTTGAGTAATAAAATTCAAAAGATTTGTATATGACCGTAAAAATAATTATCAAAACTGAGAAGAAGAAGAATCAAATTGGTATTCACAATAACTATTATTAACTCCAACAGATGCCTTTATCATCATCCTAAAGGGAGAAATCAAATCGAGGCTTTTTGGCTGGCATGGGACTCATCACTTCGTCGTCGGCAGCGTTGACCAGAGATAATTCCTGAATCGGCGATATGTTTAGATCGATTCCACGGTGGCCGCTGACGTGGCTAGTAGACCCCACACCTTCCGAATTGGAAACGCTTCCTTCGTAGTGACATCGCTTGTGTCCGCCAAGAGCTTGTCCCGTTCCAAACGATTTCTGACAGATGGAGCAAACGTGCGATTTCACGGCGGTCGACGGCTTACCATCATCGAGAGTTTGATTAAAGATTTTCCGGTGACTGGCCTTGTGTCCACCGAGAGCTTGGTAAGACTGAAACGCCTTGTCACATACGCTACACTTGTAGATCGGTTTCTCCGCCCGATCGCCGTCGCGGGCGAGAAGCATGAGACAGAAAGCAAGATACTCTTCCTCAGTTAGACGGTTGTTGTGGCTGTGATGATCAGATCTGGGGCGTTTTGATCGCTTGCCTTTGCCATGGAAACTGGCGGAGGAATCGTCGAAAAGAGTCGGAATCGGAGAAGCTAATAATCTCGGAGAATTAAGAGCTTCAAGAGCCATTATTGTTTTTGTTTATGTGCAACTGAAAGAGAAAGGAGAGAGAGTGTGAAGAAGATAAATAGAAAGGAATCTTGAAAGAGAGTTGCAGAGGAAGTTGCGTAAGAACAAGTGTTTAAAACAGTGAGAGTGGGTGGCCAAATTGGCATTTTCATTATTTTACTTCTTTTTTTTGTGTGTGCATTTATTTCTAAAACGAAAATTGTGTTGAGCAAGTTGTTGTAAGTTGTACCAAAGTATGTAAATAATTATTTAAATCTGGTGAGAGTGGAATATGTGTAACTTGGGCACGTTTGTGAATTGTGATTGAGATAAAGCCAACACAAGTCGGCGCTCAACTCTTTCTTCTGAGAGTAGCTGAGAGTTGACATTTGCACCCAACCAATTTCTTCGTTTAATTAATGCTTCGAATGGTAACGTTAAATTGAGCGGTGCGGATCAAAAAATTATGCGGGGCGGAGCGGTACGGTATAACTGCGGATCAAGTGAGTTGTGGAACAAAGAGCGGTTTGTATAAAAAAGCAAAATAAAATAATATGTGATTGGTGAAAAAAACAACATGCAGTACAAAACAATCGTTTGATTGGTAAAACATAGTAAAAACGGTTTGAAATATAATTTTGAAAATTTTCAAGAAATAGCACTTTTGACATGTCACTTTACAAAAATATCACTATTCTAGATTTTTAATACTATTTATGTTTGGATTAACTATGTTATATTAAAGTTTAGTTTAGGGTTTAAGGTTTGTCAGGGTTCAAACTTTTTTCTAATATTGAAGATTGAGATATAAGATTTTTAAAATATTTTACAAGTGATATGTTTGTAATAAATATTCAACAATGACATGTTTGTAATTGTCCCATTCCCTTTTTTCACAAAACAAATCTTTTACAACTAAATAATTTGAATATTTTTAAACTTACCAAAAAACATCAATTTTAAAAGTTATAATATTAAGGGTGTAAATGGTAACTGCAGATTCTAGCGGAATTGCAGATTCTGGCGGAATTTTTGATGACTTTTTGCGGATTCTAGCGGAATAACTCTAAATTTAAATGGTAATTACGGATTCTAGCGGAATCTGGCAGAATTTTTGAAAACAAATTAATTAATTAAACTTATGAAAATATTAATAATAATAATTATGTTTATATAAGTTGAATATTTATTTTGATAAATGTATTTAATGTTATAAATAATAATCTTTTATAAAAGTATTTTCTAAATTCAAATTATTTCATCATTATTTTTATTTTATTATTTTGTAAAAAAATTTAAAAGTACTTTTATTATTAACTACTAAAATTAATAAGAACTTTTAAAACTCATATTTGTTAGAATAATTATTAATTAGAACTCATATTCGTTAGAATAATTACATGTCTAAGACATGTACACGTTCAAACCATTTTTATGGATTTATAATATTTCAATAAAAGGTTAACAAAAGCTTAAATAAGTTCAATATAAATAACACAAATATTAATAACTATAACTATTTAAACAAAATATTAGAAACAAAAAATATTACGAAGATGAGAAGATTTACATCACTCAACATCATTACACAATATTACATAAATTTAATTCCACAAACACTAATGGTAAACTATAAATTTTCCATTCCACAAATCCTCTAGAACCACAAATCACATGTCACCACCATTTAGAGCATGCATAAAAAATAAATAAGATTAAAAAAATAAATGTCAAGCTTGAACAGTACTACACAAAAATCTTCAAAATCCAAATGGTGTCATTTTAAACAGTAATCCTCTAGAATCCTTTCAATTCCTCAAATTATATGTTACCATTTAAGGCCTAAACCTTAATATTAAATTTAATAAGAAAATGAATATATATTATATTATTACTAAAAGCTCCAAAATTTAGTATTTTATATTATTATTGAATCGAGTCAATCGTGAAATAATATAACATTAAGTACAATATAACAAAAATACTAACGAATACTTTTACCAACCTATTGTTTTTGTGTTAGAGACTTACACAGATCAATAAAACTAACATGTATAGTTTTTTCAAAATAAATTAAATAATAATTATAGAAATAAGTAATTACCATGAAACGCACATGAACCGCATTATAATTAGAGGTAGCTCCAAGCAATCTACCAGGTTTTGTGGACGGGCCTCGGTAAGGATAGCTCGTGGCAACGACGATGAGGATTCAAGTTCCAATGGAATTACAAACACAGATGTCCGAGCTTTGGTGCTCGGAATTGGTGTTTCTTCGTCGAAGATCTTCTCTGTTTGTCTAGCTTGGTTGATTTTGTCCGTTTCTTTCGTGTTGTTTATTTTGTATAGTAGATTTCAGTCATTCTGCTTTCAAAGTTTCTATGTAACCGCTGTCACAATTCCAAAATGGTATAAAATTTAACATGTTTACCAAAAAAAAAAAAAAAGTGCGGGACATGAAAATAATAGAACAAACAAAAAAAATCACTTTCATTTTTTGGTAAGTGCGGTTCACTTATATAAAACGTCCCGCAAATTAAATTTTGCATGAATGGTGACTTTTATAATAATTCTGCCACATCATCATAAATCTGTCCCGCCCCGCTGCTCCCATTCAAAGCCTAAGTTTATAACTTTCAGTTTCTTTTCAAATAAAGAGTAATTACACATATTTACTAAAAACACAGAATTAATATGTTTAGGCATAATTTAAAAGCGTTGGAATAGGGAAGTATTCGGTGATATTCAGGAACGCAAGGAAAACCTGTTGAAAGAAATAAAAAAGATTCAAGCTCTGCTTGAAGTATCGCAAACTGATGAGCTTTTACACAAGGAGGAGTTGTTGGTTCGGGAATTTGATGTTGTGTTAGAGCAAGAAGAAGTGTTTTGGTATCAAAAATCAAGAGAGAAGTATATTGTTTTGGGTGATAGGAATACTACGTTTTACCATACTTCTACGGTTATTTGCCGCCATCGAAATAAGGTTGAAACGTTGAAAAATAATGTGGATCAATGGGTGTCTAATCCAAAGGAGCTTGAAGACTTTGCTGTTGGTTATTATAAGAAATTACACTCACTTGATGATGTTGATTTGGTGGTAGACTCTCTGCCATGGGAAGGTTTTGATGAGTTGAACACGGGAGAATTGAAAGAGCTGGTGGTGCCGTTCACGAAGATGGATGTTGAGAAATTGGTAAGAAGTATGGGCTCGTTTAAGGCTCCTGAGCTGGACGGTTTTCAATCAATTTTGTGGATGACCTGATCTTGTTCGCGGAAGCGTCGGTGGTTCAGATTAAAGTTATCATAAAGGTATTGGAGAGATTTTGCAACGCTTGGGGACAAAAAGTGAGTTTGGATAAATCCAAAATTTTCTTTTCGAGTGATGTTAGCCGGGAACTTGGAAAGCGGATTAGTGACGCGAGTGGTATTAAATCAACGACTGATTTAGGTCGGTATCTTGGTATGCTTGTCCTGCAGAAACGAATTAACAAGGAGACATTTGGTTATATTTTGGAGCGAGCTGCATCTCGTTTGTCGGGATGGAAAGGGAGATGTTTAAGTTTGTCAGGAAGGATAACGTTGACTAAAGCTGTGCTTTCACCGATTCCGGTCCACGCGATGAGTACAATATCTTTGCCGAAATCAACGTTAGCAGAGCTGGATAAAATCTCTCGACCGCTCTTATGGGGAAGTAATCAAGAACAACGACGACAAGATCTGGTTAATTGGAAACAAGTTTGTGCGCCTAAGTGTGAAGGGGGCTTGGGAATTCGCTCTTCCTCGAAAATGAATAAGGCTTTACTTGCTAAGATTGGTTGGCGGTTGATACATGATCGGAGTAGTCTGTGGGCTTTTGTTTTGAGACATAAGTATAATGTTTTGTTACTTCATTATGTCTAATGTTTAGAAGTGAAGAGCAATTGGTCATCGACTTGGCGGAGTATTGGGATGGGTTTACGTGAAGTAGTGGTACCGGGTTTGAGTTGGGTTGTAGGAGATGGACGTAAGATTCAGTTTTGGATGGATAAATGGTGTACACAGATACTTTTGATTCAAACGGTTATCGGAGTGCTTCCAACCGATGCTCTTGAGTGTACGGTGCAGGATGTATGGCGGATTGGCGAGGGGTGGATATGGGATAAGATCACACGATGGGTTTCGCTACAGGAGCGTCTAAAATTGAGTTCCATTGTGGTTGATAATGTAACAGGTGCAGAAGACTGGAATCATGGGAAGGAAGCTCTGATGGAGAGTTTACGGTTAGTTCGGGCTATTCTTTTTTGACTTGGGATTTCACACCATGTGCTAATTTGAGTAAGCTGTTTTCTCGTATTTGGCGTGTTGTGTCGCCGGAGAGAGTTCATGTTTTTCTTTGGTTAGGAATTCACAAAGCACTAATGACAAATGCAGAAAGGTTTCGGTGGCATCTGTGTGCTTAAAATATTTGCCAAGTGTGTAAAAGGGGAGAAGAGAAGATTTTGCATATTCTTCGCGATTGTCCAGCGATTGCTGGTATTTGGCAACGGTTAGTGAATCCGAGAAATCGATCTCAGTTCTTTGGTAAGACTCTTATAGAATGGATGTATGAAAACTTGGGTGCCCATGATCGGGTGGGAGAGACTATGTGGTCAACTTTATTTGCGGTAACGGTCTAGTGGAGTTGGAAATGGCGATGTGGGAACATCTTCGGAGTGAATGGTAGATATCGCAATCGGGTAAAGTTCTTGAAAGAATTAGCGAATGAGGTTTCATTGGCGAATTGTGGAATAGAGAGTCTGCACCGTGGACACTCGGAGCGTAAGGAAAGGTTCATTGACTGGAAACGCCTGATGGAGGGTTGGATGAAGATTAATACAAATGGAGCATCTAGGGAAAATTCGGGATTGGCCACAGCCAGATGGTGGATAAGAATTAATACCTTAATGGTATATGACTGATAGTAAGGTCGCAACTCTCTTGTCGACACTAGCAGGGCTACTGCCAAGTTTTCTCATTGTAGTATATCTTGTTTTAACACTGGTCAGGGTCTTACTTACACAGAATATCGGCTTTTGCTCTCCACGATCTTCTCTTACGAGGACTCCACTCATCTCCGAGGATGACATTGTGATATAAAGGTACAATGTTTTGCCTTCTTCCAATTTTGATAAAATATGAGGTATAGTGAGATATTCCTTCAGCTCAGAGAACGCCCGTTCACAGTCCTTATTCCATTCGTATGTCTTGTTGGCTCAGAGTAATTGATAGAAAGGCAAGCTTTTATTTGTCGACCTGGGTATGAATTGGTTGAGGGCCGCAATTTGCCTGGTCATATTCTGCACTTCCATTTTAGGTTCGCAGAGATGGGAGGTTCAAGACAGCCGAGATTTTGATTTGGATTGGCCTCGATACCTCGTTCCGTTACCAGTTATCCGAGGAACTCTCTGAAATCACCGTGAACATGCATTTAGCAGGGATCATCTTCATGCCGTAAAGATTCAATGTGTCAATGCTTTTGCTATCAGTCTCAATATAAATAGAGTTTGGACTCATGTTTATGTAGCTGGTCATCGATAAATGATCAGCGAACATTCGGTTTACCAGACACTTGTAAGTTGCATCGGCGTTCTTGAGTATATTCTTGTGTCCCTGATGAAGGCCATTTTCTCTTTGTCATCTGGATGCATCGTGATCTCTGATTGTATCCCGAGAAGGCATCTGTAAATGAGAATAGTTCGTTCCCAGCGGTAGCCTCGACCAATTCGTCAATATGAAAAAGAGGGAAGTTATCCTTTGGGCACACCTTATTTTTATCAGTAAAGTCCACACAGACTCTCCACTTTCCGTTCTTTTTTTATTACCTCTGGGTTAGCGAGTCATTCGGGATACTTTACTCGGTTATAGATCCAACGCCTAGCAACCTCTCCACCTCGTCATTTACCAAACTTCATCGCTCTGGACCAAATTTTTTCCTTTTTTGCTTGATTGGCCTATGGAAGGGGTCGACGTTGAGCTCATGGCAGATGATTTTGGGATCAATTTTTTTCATGTCTTCCACCGAGCAAGTGAAGGTTAAAACGTTTCGTTAAAGCAGTTCCACGAGTGGATCTCGAATCGAATCACTAAGCTCGGTATCAATTCTTATGCACCGTCTGTCTCCAAGTCGAGTAAGATCTATTTGGTCATACTTCCAGGGCATATTCTTCTACTCTTCCCTCGTCCTTTCCAAGCCATTTCTTTGGTTTGATCAGAGATTTGGAGTGCCAACACCACTTGATTCCTTTGCTTTCTTCCTAAGAGGAAGCATTTTTTTGCTTCTACCTGGTTATCGCAGATCGTGTACGTACCTTCGGTGGTCAGTATTTTGAGGTATTGGTGGTAAGGTGAAGCCACATCTTTGAAAATGTATAGCCAATGCATTCCAAGGATTGCATTATAAACTAAGGCAGTGTTGATAACCAAGAATTGAATGAGAACCACGAATTGAATCAGCCGGTTGATACTTGCCACGCAAATTGGAAGCTATTCCTAACTGCGATGGTCGTCCGATTAGCGAAACCTGTCAAAGGTTGAGGATCTCTCCTCATTCTATTTCCCTCAATCTTTATTTTTTGGAGAGTACTTTTGTAAATTAATTTCACCGAGCTTCTAGTATCAACCAGTATCTGATTGACTTCACAATCATCCACAAAGATCTCTATGACTAGAGGGTCATTGTGGGGTCGGTTGAAGTTCACCGTGTCCTTTTCGTCGAGCGTGGTGGTAATATTTTCTTTGGTTTGCCACAGCGTTTCGCCTTCCCGCCGGATAGATCATACGTCTTCTTCTCCTTCAACAATTCCCCCCATGATCATGAATGTTTTCATGATTTTTTGCAGTTGTACTATTGATTTTCTTTTAATCGAATTGTGCGCCCAAAACCTAAAAAGCCCCACCGTGGGTGCCAATTGGTGAATCCGAACTTGCACTCAACAAACTCGACTTCCTCCAAACAAGTGGGACTTTTGGGTTTTAGGAAGAAGCAATCGAAAAGCTTAAGAACGATGAAATATGTTTTCAAATATGTATATTATTCAAGAAAATTGCGGAAATGTGTTACATATTTATACTTTCTTGAGTGAATCGAATAAATCCTAGAAATGTATGGTAAATATCCTAAACAAAAATATTTACTCAATATTCTCATATATGTTTGGCTTATTCTACGAGTATTTTTAGGTCAGCGGACTGAGCTAGCTTCGGCTTCTAGTCCTCATAATGCGCCGATAATGTCTTCTTTCGGCCTGTCTTCTTAGTTTTGGGAAGACATTATGATCGTTTCAACCTTGAGTCGTGTCATGGTAACGGGTGCAAAGTCGGGTACCACCAGATATTATAATTCCATGTTTAGAATCGATGAGGTTTAAAACAAAAGTTAAAATTTTAGAATGTTACAATTCATATTTATATGATTTTAAAAATAAGACATGAGAAAAAAATGAGGAAGGTAAACAATACTTGTAGAGGGTAAAACATCAAAATTTTTAACAAATTGGAAAAAATCCAAAAATCATGGAAATTTATGAATATTATAGAAAATATTGGTAGTGAAGATTATTATATAAATTAAAAGCATATTTTGTGACTAAAAAAAACAACTTAAAGTATATTTATTTTACTAAAATATTTATGATTATGTTCATAAAGATGTCCTAAAACAATATATGTTATAAAAGCATCTCTACATGCATCTCTAACAATGACCTCAAATTCTCAAAGTATAAAAGTTTTGAATAGTGAAACCTCAAATTTGAGATTTAACAATTCAAAACCTCAAAATTTGAGATTCATCTTTTTTTTTTTTTACATTTTAGTGTATCTCTATAATTATATATCTTGTTAAAATAATCATATTAATTTATTTTTGGCTCATAAAAATTTACCATATATTAGATCAAGCAATTTAATGAAAAAATAAAATATTACATCAAGCAAGTTTTATACACCAACAATATTACACTAAGCAAATATAACACATGGTCATCACGTTATTGGAAGAAAGATGTATTGCATGATATGTTGATAACATAAATTATAAGACATAACATGTTAATTAGGGATGTAACACCCAAACTTTTTTTTTTTTTTTTTTTAAAACTAACATTTCTACTGCGGAAAACAACATAAACAATTAAACCAATTTAATTCTTCAATAAATCCATAGAATAAATAAAATCCCTTAAACCAATTAAATTTAAATATCAAATTCAGGAATGAAACACGACTAGCAACCTAAACAACCGGTTTGCTAGACTAAAACAATAAAACACTAAACCCTATCATCCTCTTCTCTCGGCCTCGATTCCACGATCACACTTTTCCTTTACCTGCAACTCAAAAAGAAACCGGGAGTTGCGTGAGTATTATCATAAATACTCAGTGGAGCGGTCATCCCGCTAATAGCAATACATATAACAAATACCAAATACTATACAGTTCAATTCTCTAATCAAAAATCCAAACCATGCAAAAATTCACAAAATTTAACATTTTTAAAACTCGGGTGACGATCGACACACCACCGTGGTGTCGATCGACACTCGTTAACATCGAGTATTAACTTTTATCAGGGTGTCGATCGACATTGCCTCTATGTGTCGATCGACACTCTGTTCCTGAAACCGAGTACAAGCCTATCCTCACGCGGCTCGCATCCGATTCGACCATAGCACAAACCACACGATTAAAGCCACAAATCAAGCATAACACAGATGACAAAGGCAATAACAAGCGCACAAATCCATCAAATCACCATTTGAACAACATCCTAATATCCCATTCTACGTATTACCGCAATCACGCACTCACCTTCGAGATTAAGGGTCGAAACGGTGAAGAACACGAAGAACACGGGTTATACAGTTAAGAACAGCCGTTGATTACTGCTAGGTTCGCACGAAATCACACCACGAATGCACACAGGGAACAAACGAATGAAAAACACTCTAGAACACAAAAGAACGATCGATCACCACTTCCCTCGATAATCTCTTGCCTTTCTCTACGTTTTTCTCTCTGTTTTCCACGGCCACCAACTAGCAGCACAAATAAATACTGAAGCCCTAGGTTTATTCCACTAAACCGAGTCAACCCGCGATTAAAAACTTAACCCGATCGGTCAAAAACGCGTGGTGTCGATCGACACTCACCATGGATGTCGATCTACACCCTAACCAAAATGCTAAAAATTGGTTTCGGGCTGTTACAATTCTCCCCCACTAAACTGGATTCGTCCTCGAATCCTCACAAAACCGTCTATCAAAGACTCAATCCTGACCCGAAATCGGTCAACTATTCGAGATCAAACACTCGATCTCCAAGGCTCTCTTTTAGTCTCATGTTTATACGCCCATTTTCAGACATCTATTACTCTTAACTCATTCCACACCCCTCCCACTCGCAGGATGCATCCCTTGAGCTATCGGTGTTGCACCACACTCACTTGCAGGACGCATCCTTTGAGCTATCGGTGCCCCGCACCACTCTCACTCGCATGACGCATCCTTTGAGCTATCGGTGCCTCGTGTCCCTTCCACTCTCAGGACGCATCCTTTGAGTTCCGGGTACACAGGGGAGACTAATCATCTTCTCGAGAGAACGCATCCTCTCAAAATAAAATGAATGAGTTACTCGGGACCGCAACCCCTAGATTAATAAATTCTAAAACGTCAATAAACATCTATCGACTAAACTACCTCTCGTGGTCAACTTGATACTCCCTAACCCAGAATATCACCACAAATCACATATAAGATTAACCATCTTATAACACAGATAAATAAGAAATGACTCTATATTATAAATCTCCAAAAAGTATAATCGTTACAACAAAACGAAAATACAAAATAAGCGAACATGCTAAACAACGAGACTAGAACCACAAAGAGAAATAAAGCTCAAACAGCGACCTGCTTGTCGAACCATTTCCCGAACTTTAACTTCATCTTTGCCTCGGGCTCCCAAGTCTCCTCCTCGCATCCAACGCAATCCCACAAGATCCGCAACAACGGAATCTTCTTCCGACGCAGCTCCTTGACTCTTCTCTCTAGAATCCTCACAGGAACCGCCGGAACAAACAAATCTGGCCGAAGATCCACAGGAATCTCAGGCACTAACTCCTCCAACTCATGCATGCACTTCCTCAACATCGACACATGGAAAAATTTATGAAATGCCTTCATGATCGGTGGTAACTCAAGCCGATATGCCACCGGTCCAACTCGCTCCACCACAGGAAACAAACCCATAAAACGCGGACTCAGCTTGTTCTCAGAAATGGATCTATTAGGACCCCTCAACATGGCCATCTTGAGATATACGCGATCTCCTACAGCGAACTCAAGCTCTCGCCTCTGCTTATCTGCGTAACTCCTCTGACGATCCTGAGCTTCCTTTATGTTCAACCTCATAACACGGACCTTCCCCGTCGTCTCCTTAGCAAAAGTAGCTCCATGAATACTGCGCTCCCCCACTTAGGTCCAGCATAAAGGCGTCCTACATGGCCTCCCATACAAAGCCTCAAAATGAGCCATCCTGATACTCGCCTGAAAGCTTTTATTATACGAAAACTCGACTAAACCTAATTGATCGGCCCAATGGCCACCCCAATCCAGAACGCACATCCTCAACAAATCCTCCATAGTCTGAATAGTCCTCTCTGACTGCCCATCAGTCTGCGGATGATATGCCGTACTCATATGCACCTTAGTGCCCATCTCTGCCTGAAATGCTCCCCATAACTCCGATGCAAACCGAGGATCCCGATCAGAAACAATACTGACTGGCACTCCATGCAGCCTCACAATCTCCTGCATAAACTACTTAGCCAACTTAGCCGCTCCGTCGGTCTTCTTAATTGCCAAAAAGTGTGCTGACTTAGTCAATCGGTCCACGATCACCCAGATAGGATCATACGTCCGCGAAACAGGTAATCCCACTACGAAATCCATCAAGACCATATCCCACTTCCACTCCGGAATGGGTAAACTCTACAGAAGACCACTCGGAACCTTATGCTCTACTTTATCCAACGAACACGTGTTGCACTTAGAGACATAAGCCGCCACATCTCTCTTCATCCCGACCCAGTGATAATACCATTTGAGATCACAATACATCTTAGTCGCTCCCAGATGAATCGAGAACTTGCTCGAAAGAGCCTCTCTCAAAATCTCCTGCCTCAACTCCTCAACCTTGGGTACGCAAACCCGACCGCGAACAAGAACCCGCTGCGGTCGACGCAACCACCAAACCCAAATCTCTCGCCTGAGCCGCAAGAATCCTACTCAAAAGATCCGGCTGACCAACTGCCTCTAAGCCCAACGGCTCCTCTGAAATAGCACATAACCGCATAGTGCTAACCTCGCTAACCTGCGACTCGATATCTTGCTCTCAAGATGAATCCACTCGCCGACGACTCAGCGCATCTGCTACCTGGTTTCCCTTACAAGGATGATATACAATATCCAACCCATAATCTGCAAGCAACTCAATCCAGCGTCTCTGTTTCACATTTAGCAACAGCTGAGTGAAAATGTGCTGCAGATTCTTATGATCTGTAAAAATCTGAACCTTCCCATCATACAGATAGGATCTCCAAATCTTCAACGCAAACACCACTGCACCTAAATCTAAATCATGTGTAGGGTAATTACGCTCTACGCCCCTCAGCTGCCTCGAAGCATACACAATCACTCTACCCTCCTGCATCAGCACGCAACCCAGACCAATCCCAGAAGCATCCGTGTACACTACATACGGCTTACCCGGCTCGAGCAACGCCAACACTGGTGTACTCATCAACATCTCCTTAAGCCTCGAAAAGCTATATTCGCACTCCTGAGACCACACAAACGGGACATCTTTCCCGGTCAACTTTGTCATCGACTGAGCCATACTCGCAAAACCTTCGACAAACCTTTGATAATATCCTGCTAAACCCAGAAAACTCCAGATCTCCGTAGCATTAGTCGGTCTAGGCCAATCTTGAATAGACTCTATCTTAGCCGGATCCACAGAAACTCCCTCTGCAGAGACAATGTGACCAAGGAATCCCATCTCTCGCTGCCAAAAACTGCACTTGCTCAACTTAGCATAAAGCTTCTACTCCCGAAGCTTCTCCAGATTTAACCGCAAATGCACCTCATGCTCTTCAGGACTCTTAGAGTAAACCAAGATATCGTCAATAAAGATAATCACGAAGACATCCAGATACTCTTGGAATACGCCGTTCATTAACCGCATGAACGCTGCTGGTGCATTGGTCAAACCAAACGGCATCACCACAAACTCGAAGTGACCATACCGTGTCCTGAAAGCAGACTTCCGAACATCTACCTCGTCGATCGAAATCTGATGGTACCCTGACGCCAAGTCGATCTTGGAGAACCAAGTAGCACCCCTCAACTGATCTAGCAACTCACCAATCCTTGGGAGAGGGTACTTGTTCTTTACAGTGACCCAGTTAAGTCCCCGGTAATCGATACATAACCGAAAACTACCATCTTTCTTCTTTACAAACAACACCGGTGCTTCCCACAGTGAAGTACTCGGACGGATAAAACCCTTACCAGACAAGTAAGCCTCGCATCCTCGCTCCAACATCCGCACTGCCTGAACCGTAGAAATCACTAGGCTCCCTGAAGTCGGTCTCACTTCCTGAAACGTCAACTTCTCTGCCTCATGCTCGAAAGTCACTCTGCCCCGATAACAATCCAGATGGACTCTATAATGTGACAACCAATCCATCCCTAGGATAACGCCATACATCTCCACCGGACTGATCACCAAGTTTGCTGGCATTGACTGCCCCACAATCTGAACATCTACTGCTCTAGTACGGCCTGAAGTAGCCAGGAAACCACCTCCAGCTACCTTGACCAACCCTGAACGCTCACAAGCGCTGCTACGGATGCCACTGCTCTCGGCATGCTCCGGGGTAATAAAGCTGTTTGATGCTCCAGAATCGAAAAGCACATGGGACTCAAAACCTCCCACTAACTAGGTCCCTACACAATTCATATGCGTTGAGAACCCTACTAGACTATCACAAGTAAAATAACAGAAACAAACAACAATTCACCAACTAAAGAATTTACGAAGTCTGAATCTAAGATTTTACCTGTAATCGAAGCGGCGCTATGCTGCCCCTGACCCACCTCCCCTGGGGTATAGACTCGCGGTGCTGGCCCAATCTGGCCCAACGGTTGCACTGCCGCCAACTGCGCCACTGGCTGGGCTGCAGCAAAAGTCGTCCGCTATGGCTTAAGACACATCGGCCTGATATGCCTGGGCTCTCGACAGTTATAACAGACCCTCGTGTCTGACTGTCGCGGCTGCTGCTGCTGCTCACCCTTCCCAGGGCAACTCGATAACTGATGCTCCAAACTGCCGCATCCAAAACACACTCCGCCCCCCAAACTCTGACTGGGCCTAGAAGCGCCATCCCATTTTCGTTTCGGTCTATGCGTAGGCTTGCCGCCCTTGCCGGAACCATAACCAGAACCACTCCGCGACTGCTGCTGTCTCGGTGAACAGTTGGAATAACTGACACTGGAACTACCGCAGCTGCCTGACCTCTCAGATCCTCCTCGATCCGTGCCGCAACCTCTACCAGCTTCGCCCTCGAGGCGTACTCGGTCACTCTGCATCTGGTCTGCAAATCCGGCTGTAGTCCCCTCAGGAACCTCTGGACCTGCGCTCACTGATCCTCTATGCCCCTATCCGCATAGACCAGCAGCCTACTAAACTCGGCATCATACTCTCGAACACTATGATCACCCTGCACCAGCTCCACGAACCTCATCCCGAGATGATCTAGAGCCTCCTGAGGAAAGTACTGAGCATTGAACTCGGCCACAAACTCTCCCCAGGTCCATGCTGCGCCAGGCCTCCTGGCCTCTATAGCTCTCCACCAAGCATGAGCATCACCACTCACATAGTGGACTGCCAACTCTACCCTGTACTCCTCAGGGCAACGAATTGAGCGAAAATTGCGCTCCACACGCAACCGCCACTCATCTGCCTACTCGGGACTAACACTACCCGAAAAGAAACTAGTATTCATCTGTCGCATCTGGCTCACCATCTCCAGGTAAGACGAACGCGCTTCAGCAACCGCAGCCCTCGGCTGCACCTCCGCCACAGGAGGCATGACTGGAGCCTGAACTGGAACCGCCGCCGGAAACCGCTCCAACAACTACGCCATGAAGCTCTCCATACGCTCCCATCGATCCTGAGCTGGAATGGCACCAGCACCTGGGCCCGCTCTTCTGCCAGCCATACCGGCGCCTCTCTCGGCACCCACAACACTCACACTTGCACTACTGGCCTCGCCCACGAATCCGTCATGCTGTGTAGGAGTCTCTGACGCATGCGTAGCTCTCAAAGATGACTCGACAACTGGGCCACGACCCCGTCGGCCTCTGCAACGACCTCTACCACGTCCACGACCTCCAGCTCTGGCGTCCATCTCTCTGCACTCATACAGAACAGGAAAATAAGCTACAAGAAGTCACAATCAAACACACAACTAACCGTGGAATCATTTTAAAAGGCCGAAGAGGATGATACTAAGACTCTTATTAAATTGACTAAGCACAAAAATCAATTTAAACACATAGTCTCATGCATCCAAATTTCATTGTCCTAAAACCGTCTAGGCTCTGATACCAAAATGTAACACCCAAACTTTTTTTTTTTTTTAAACTAACATTTCTACTACGGAAAACAACATAAACAATTAAACCAATTTAATTCTTCAATAAATCCATAGAATAAATAAAATCCCTTAAACCAATTAAATTTAAATATCAAATTCAGGAATGAAACACGGCTAGCAACCTAAACAACCGGTTTGCTAGACTAAAACAATAAAACACTAAACCCTATCATCCTCTTCTCTCGGCCTCGATTCCACGATCACACTTTTCCTTTACCTGCAACTCAAAAAGAAACCGGGAATTGCGTGAGTATTATCATAAATACTCAGTGGAGCGGTCATCCCCCTAATAGTAATACATAGAACGAATATCAAATACTATACAGTTCAATTCTCTAATCAAAAATCCAAACCATGCAAAAATTCACAAAATTTAACATTTTTAAAATCGGGTGTCGATCGACACTCGTTAACATCGAGTATCAACTTTTATCAGGGTATCGATTGACACTGCCTCTAGGTATCGATCGACACTATGTTCCTGAAACCGAGTACGAGCCTATCTTCACGCGGCCCGCATCCGATTCGACCATAGCACAAACCACATGATTAAAGCCACAACTCAAGCATAACAGAGATGACAAAGGCAATAACAAGCGCACAAATCTATCAAATCACCGCGATCACGCACTCACCTTCGAGATTAAGGGTCAAAACGGTGAAGAACACGGGTTATACGGCTAAGAACAACCTCTGATTACTGCTAGGTTCGCACGAAATCACGCCCGCTAAGTTTCTAATCTCGAGTATCTCCATTTTTGGTTCGGTCCACAACATGTTTAGCTCGAGCATATTGTTCCATATCTAGAACATAGTCCATAAGTTTTGAACTCTTTGATGTTACATGCCTTAGAACATGTTAATATAGCTGCTAACTATTCGACACTTGAATCATCACACCATCTTCTTGGTGAATTCTGGTTTTAAGTCATCATTACATCCTCTTCTAGAAAAGTTTTCTTCAAAACTGGTACATCTGCACATAGAAGAGGATAGTAAGAACTAAAATGAAAATAAATACATATTATGGCTTACTTCGTGGAATGGCCATATAAGAATTCAAAATTAGATCTTGATACTCTGTTGGCAATATATCATGTTATAATTAAGGGTAGATCAGTCTTTTACTTTGCATACAATTAGGGCTAATACCTTGCCTCTTGGTTTTTGAATAAACAACATAAAACCTTTTAATCAATTTTGGTTTCTGACATGGTATTGTAGCAATAGCTAAAATCATACAAAACATTTAACTATTGTCGATCCTAGGCTATCGTTGCTCTCTGATTTCTTTTTCTCTTTCGTTTTACCTTTTCTTAATTCAATTATTCTATCGATTAGTGGGCAAATAACGCTATGGAAATCTCTTGTTTGGAATTGAGGATTGACAAGAATCTTCGATCTTCATTGACTAGTCATGAGATTGCTCATAACTTGTGGATCCATATTCAACGGCGTTTTGCAGTTCTTAATGGACAGCGTGTTCAACGACTAAAGAGTAAGGTTGGTAATTGTCATCAAGGGTCTTCCTATGCAAGAATACCATGGGAAATTGACTCAATTGTGGAGAAGTCTAGCTAACTATCAACAAGCCAAGACTATGGAAGAACTTGCTAAAGAATGAGAAGAAGATATGTTTCATCAATTCTTAATGGGCATCGATGAAACCATGTATGGAGCTGTCAAGTCTTCTTTGTTGTCTCGCAATCCTTTACCCTCCTTAGATGAGGAATATCAAGTGTTGGCACAAGATGAAGAGTCCAACCTTACGAACCGTTTGCTCATTACACGACCATAGGAGATGAGTTTTGTGGTTCAAAATTCAGCTCTAAAGGCAAGTCTTTCAGATGTTTGAGCTCGTCCGATTTGTACTTATTGTGGGAAACTTGGGCACTTGACCACGACGTGTTATCGCAAAAAGGGATATCTTGAATCGTATGGAGATCAATATCTTCCACGTTTCAAGATTGGTGTTTCATCATCCATGCCACTGGTACAAGAACAAGGTCGTGGAGGTTCACCACTCGTGTTAATTCTGTAGCATCTGGTCATGTAGCAGTTCATATATTAGCTCCGACTCGACTAAGTGATACACAGTGGCAAACTCTAGTCACGATACTCAACGAACGCGAACGAACATCTCCTTCCCAACTTACTGTTACGGTTTCTTTCTCTTCTTGGATTATAGACACACGTGCACCTAATCACATGACCGATTCTATGATATCGTTTGCTACGGTCTGTGATATGCCACCGGTTTCTATAAAAATACCGTTGGTCACTTTACTACATCTACTAAGCAAGGAGTTTTTCACTTGGGTTCTGGTCTTCAATATGTGTTTTTGTCGATGGTTTGCAATGCCATTTAATTTGAGTCTCTCAGTTGAACCGTGATCGAGCATGTGTTTTCCAGATTACTGATAAGTTGTGTATTATCCAGGACCACATGATATACGTGGTATTTTACCACTTTTACTATCCTTTTTTATTTATTTTCTATACTATGTAATAAACTTTTCAATCGAAAGAGGTAGTTTTCTCGTATATTTGGTTTTTAAGAGTCATTTAGGTACAATCATCAAAAGGGGAGCAAAATGGAGCAAAATGAGTATTCTTAATCCCACAACAACTTTCCAAGGCCAGAGGAACCTATCTTTGTCCTCCCATGCCAAGATTTCACGATTCTCCAAGTTGGACAGATTCTACATCCCCTAAAGATCACCTCGCACGCTCAACCAAATCGACTTGGATGGAGATGAAACTTTTTATGAAGATATCCCCTTGAGTTATCTTTCGAGAACATTTGGAATCATAGCATTTGGAGTTGAAGTGTGCAATTTATTCAAGATCTACTGAAGGCATGTCATTCTGCCTCGAAGAAGAAACAAGTGCAAAAGGAGTCAAGACACCGATCAACGGGCTGGACCGGTGCCCGTGACCCTAGCCAAGACCAAGTAGATGAAGATGGCTCAGACCCCGGACACATACCCGTGTCAGGTGCCTCTCTCCGGTGCCGTGGCCTCCTTTGGTCACTTATCGACAAAAAGACGCTTTTGCCCGAAGTGAAACCCTAGAAGTTTGCAGACCTAGAGACTCCTCCAACACCTATATGTACTTGCTTTTAGCCTCTTGAGAGAAGAAGAGCAGCCCTAGGCACCTACAAATCACTAATAAACATGTATTTTCGTATCTTCATCTTTATCCTTTGTAAAAGAGCGATGAAGGCCATGGTGTTCTTCTCAAGCCTTGTGCTGAGAGATCTACCTATGCCGAGCACTTATCTATCACGAATCTACTGTTTTATCAACTTCTCTAGCTACTCTATGTTTCATAACATGTAGAGTTGTTGTATACTTGATAATAAAGTTATTTAAATTCTTTTGCTTGCATATTTTACATCTTTATTGAATTGCTTCTAGATTAGTTTTCTGTCTTTATTCGTGCTTTAATGCTTGATCTAGCTTAGCTACCTAGAGATCGATCATAGGCCGGTATCGATTCCAAAAGCTTTGATATCGACCGGACCAAGTATCCGATGGGCCAAGCGTCCTAACAACCTAATCAGTTAGTTAGGGAGTTTGGTGAACAATTAGATCCCGATTTTAATGCGTGAATCCACCTTGTAATAACCATGCGAAAGCTGAGTCTATTAGGGTTGATTTCATAGGATTTGGAGCCACGAAACTGGAATGGATCTACCGCAGTGTTCTATGTTCATGAACACTAGTTGCATATATTTAAAATCCGGTGTACAACATGTTGCATAAGTTCTTTAGATTTCTTTTATCTTGTATGTTTTGATTTATCTATCCCTTTACTTTATTTGCATTTACAAAAACCCCAAAACCAAATATAAAATCGCTTAGCTTATTCTGCATCGTATAAATTTATAGCGTAACACTTAGCCTCCTGTGGATCGACCCCTAAGTACTACAATTGTCAACTGTGCACTTGCAGATTAGGGTTTATAAATTTAAAACCTAGATGCGCAACCAAAACCCGCGCCATCACCGCATTACGAGGACGCTGATTGGAGAAGGTGAAAAGCAACATGGGTTGTATTTATTTAGAAGCATAAATGTTCCAACAGCGATGCATAAATCATCTGTGGATATTTGGCATCAACATTTAGGACACCCGACAACTAAAGCTCTGGATTTTTTTATCTATTCCTAATAAAAGTGGTTGTAGTATTTTTGATTCAAAGACGTGTGAGGTCTATATTCGAGCAAAACAGTCTCATATTTCTTTTCCTTTAAGTATGAATAAAACTACGAATGTTTTTAAAATTTTGCACTGTGATCTTTGGGGACCGTATGGAACTCCGGCCTGGTTCATGTTATTTTTTGACAATTGTGGATGATTATTCTCGAGCTCTATGGATTTACTTGTTACCGAATAAACAACAAGCACCTACGAGTTTAAAATTTTTTATCGCCATGATTGAACGACAATTTGAACAACAAGTAAAAACAATTTATAGTTATAATGGCACATAATTCACTTGTTTGGGAGTTTTCTTTCACGAACACGGTATTCTCCATGAGACATCTTGTGCGGAACACTACAACAAAATGGTCGAGTTAAGAGAAAGCATCGTCATATCCTAAATGTTGGTCACGCTCTTCGGTTTCAAGCATCTCTTCCTCTTGAATTTTGGGGCTAATGTATTTTAGCTTCTGGTTATGTGATCAATCAGACTCCAATGGCTACCCTTGGTGGAAAAACACCATTTGCGATATTATATCATCGACCACCTCTGCTATTGCATCTTCGTGTCTTCGGGTGTTTGTGCTACGTTCATAACCAACACCATGGTGGAGACAAGTTTGCTTCTCAAAGCAACAAGTCTATCTTTTTGGGCGATCCCTTTGGGAAGAAAGGCTGGAGAATGTATGATTTGAAAACATATAAAATTATTTTTCTCACGATGTTATCTTTTGCGAAGATCAGTTTATGTTTTCCACATCCTCGGATGCTCTTATTCACGATATTGCCTCTTTGCTTCCATTTGTTACACCACAATCAATTTCTTTTGATGATGATGTTGTTCTTGAACCTCCAGCTCCGTCTGTAGCAGTTGACTGTACTACGACAGTTGAAGCAGCTACTAGTACAGCTGATTCTGCTTCAGGCACTAATGAAGTAGAACTTGATTTAACGTCTGCTACAGCGGAACCTCATTCAGCCACTGCTACAAAAAAATATTATTCAGCCACTCCTACAGCAGAACCTGCAACTCTGATTTACTCGGATTCTCCATTACATAATACTTAGGCGGTGGATATTGATCCAATCTTGACGACTGAGTTGGCTTCTAATGATCTTGGTCGAGGAATGCGTCAACGAAGGCCTCCGGCTAAGCTTGCTGATTATGTATTGAATACTACCACAACTGAGTCTGTTAACACTTGTTTTTATCCTCTAGCCAAGTACTTATCTAATTCTCATTTTTCAGCGTCACATTCTGCTTATCTCAATGCTATTTCATGCATCACTTTGTCTAAATCTTACCCACATGCTGTTCTTGATGAGAATTTTTATAAGGCTATGCCGTTTGAGATTGATGTTCTGGATGAGAATAAAATATGGACTATTGTCATGCTTCCTCCGGGGAAGAAAGCAATTGGTATTCAATGGGTTTATACTAACAAATACAGCTCTGATAGTACTATTGACCGATATAAAGCTCGCTTAGTGGCTCTTGGCAATAAACAGATTGCGGGTGAAGACTATTGATATATCATGGTTTTTACCCAGTTTAAGCCATGATATAAGTCCATTATCTAGAGTCTTTGTGGTGTTTTGTGTTGATTTAGAGTCTTTATAGGTACATGGACAATTGGAGCAGAAAAGATGTTTACTGGAGCTTTTGGAGCATTGCGGAACGAAGTGGCGAAGATCAAAGAGAAGAATCAAAATCTGAAGATGGTGTCGATCGACACCACCATCAGTGTCGATCGACACCCGTGTCAGGCAAGCCAAAACTTAATCAGAAGAAGTCCGTTCGAAGCCCGAAAGTTTCAGATGTTTACTTTTAGGTTTCCAGTCGGTTTTGTACCTCTATATATACGTTTTCCAAGCCATTGTTTAGACTTATGCTTTATTTAACTTAACTCTTAGAGATATCTTTTAATAAAAACATGTTTTCATCATTCGATATGTCTGAGTAGTTCCTTTGTTAGGTTTAGGGATTTTCAAGGGTTGTTGATGATTTGCTAGATCTGATCTGAATTGTGTAGGATTAATATCATTAGAAGTTCTTCATCTTGACTCATCTTTATTGATGATTTTAGCCTCGCGAACTGAAATCTGATCTAGGGTTAATTAATAGAAACGACAGTTTGATTGATAACCTGAACTAGTTTATGATGAGCAAAATTTCTATTCGCAAAGGAATTTGGCTTAGGGTTTTGTGAACAATTGAACCTGAAATTAATGCTTGTTTAGATTCATAGGATTCGCAAAGGAATTTGGTTTTCTAGGATTTATTCATAGATAATATTCGCAGCGGAAGCTGGTTTGTTTTACTTTCGTGTTCATGTTTAGGAACTTAGCTTCATAAATCCTAACTTTAATTAATCATCTGCATATCTTATTCACCTGAGATTTCCCTGTGCCTGACTCTCTTTTAATTGTTTTTCACAACCGTTTTATTTACTGCTTTGATTTACTTGCATTCTCTTCATTCTACTTAGCATAATCTGAACTTATTAATCTATTGTGTTTCATTGATTCCCTGTGGATTTCGATACCTAAAGTACTGCATTGATCTCTTAATTTGAGAGACTAGCTCTTAGGATTAATTTGAGCATATCAAATTTTGGCGCCGTTGCCGGGGAATCTATTACCATTAGATTTATATTATTAGGATTTTGTCTAGGCTTGTTTTTATTTTTGTTTGTAATTTTCTGCTTGTTTCGTTTGTCTTTCTGTTTTGCTTTTCAGGTACATGCGAAACCGCAATACCAGAAGCAACAAAGACAAGGAGCTAGTGGAATACGATCTTCCAGAACTTGCACGCTTAGAACGCGAGAATCGAAGAACAGTGATGGCTGCTAGACAGATGCTTGTTCTGATTCGAGGAGAAGATGGATTCCTGCATGATCCGGCAGGTCTCAGATACAACGCCGAAGGGCAGAGGATCAACGACGATGGTACTGTGATCGTCGAAGAAATCGTCAAGCCCATTGAAGATACAGATGGTGGTGTCGATCGACACGCTGGAGGTGTCGATCGACACCCTGATGATTTACGTGTCGCGCAACACGGAGGACAGATCGCTCGACGCGATGAAGCCAATGGTGTCGATCGACACCATCCTGGTGTCGCTCGACACCCGGTCCAGGACAGATCCAGAACACTTTTTGATTTCAATCGACCGGACCAATTCTATGTGAATCGAGCTACGATTCGTCCTCCTGCTTTCCAGAGGAATGATTTTGAGCTGAAGCCTGCTTACTTCTCACTGGTTGCTCAGAACCCTTTCCATGGCCTTCCACATGAACATCCGATGAACTACATCGAGAACTTTGAGGATTTAGCTTCTAGCATCAAGGCTCATGGAGTGTCAAGCGATTATCTCTTCTGCAAGCTATTCCCATACTCTCTTAGTGGGGATGCTTCTTACTGGTTGAAGCAGCTTGAGCCTGGATCGCTGACTACTTGGGAGGACACCAAGAATGCGTTCCTCAACAACTTTTTCGACGATGCGAGGTCTGAGGATTTGAGGACGAAGATCACTTCATTCAAGAAGGGACCGACAGAAGTTTTCAGGGCTGCATGGACGCGTCTAAAGTCCTATCAGAGAGACTGTCCTCACCATGGCTTCACCGATGTTCAGTTGTTAGGCATCTTCTACAGAGGAGTGGACTGGCGATATCAGATGGCATTGGATGCAGCGAGCAGTGGTAACTTCAATACCAACTATCCAGAGGACGCAGTTACCCTGATCGAGAACTTGGCTTCTAGCAACAGCACGAAGAACGCTGATATTGAGAGGAAGCAGATGAGCGAGAACAAGGATGGTGGGAAGCATTTGGCTGAGATGAACGCTAAGCTGGATTCTATGCGTAGCATCCTTGTGGGAAAGAAGTCAGTAAAGTTTGCTCAGGAAGTTGAAACTGCAGAGGATGTGAACTACATCAATGATTCAGGATTTCAGAAGTTCAACAGTCAGCAGGGATATGGGTCGTCTTATCAGAAGCCCTTCCAGAGCAACAATTACAACAGGAACTATGGTTCCTCATCCTACCAGAAGCCTCCTGAGCAGAACAATGAGGTGAAGAATATGCTGGAACAACTCCTAGAGGGCCAACAGAAGATGACTGTGAGTTTCAATGGAAATATGGATGCAATGTATTCTAATCTAGATGGAAAGATTTCAGCATTGAGCACTCATGTAAAGAAGCTGGACATTCAAGTGGCTCAAACAGCTAGTTCGATCCAGAGGCAAGAAAGTTTCCTTCCGGCAAAGATTGATGCAAACCCAAGGAGCGCCTGCAATGCCATTCAAACTGAAACGGAAGAATTTTTTGGGACTGCCGAGCAAGTGTCGATCGACACTCATACTGAGAATCGATCGACACCTCTCAAATCATCAACTCAGATCGTAGAAACAAAGTTAGTGTCGATCGACACTACAGAGGGTGTTGATCGACACCACGTCCAGAAAAAACAAGATTTTTCGTCGATCGCGATTTCTTCAGAGGAAAACGTCTACAAGCCTCCAGTCCCTTTTCCCAGAGCTAGAAGGTCTAAGCAGGAGGTTGAGGAGGAGATTTGCAAGCGGATTATTGATAAGATCATGGTTGAGATGCCTTTAGTGGATGCGATCAAACTTTCTCCTGCGCCTAGAAGATACGTAAAGCGACTTGCAACAAATGGAGTTAGTCCTGAGGAAGGAGCACTGCTGACCAGAGATATCAGAGCGATTCTCCTAAATACTCCTCCAGTACCTAAGAAGAAGAAGAAGGACACAGTGGTTTCAGAGGAAGTAAATGCTATGATTCAGAGCAGGGTTCCAATCAAGCTTCCGGTTCCAGGCAACTTCGCGCTTAATTACTCAATTTCAACAGGGTAGTTTCCTCACTCTCTTTATGATTTAGGATCTGGTATTAACTTGATGCCACTTTCTGTTGCTATTAATCTGGGGATGACTGATTTCAGGGCAACTAGGATGTCCCTTCTGCTAGCTGATCGGTCCAGGAGATTCCCAAAAGGAATTTTGGAAGATGTTCCAATCAGGATTCAGGATAGCATTATCCCTGCTGACTTTGTGGTCTTGAAATACGACGATGAGCCTAAAGACCCTCTAATCCTTGGAAGATCATTCTTGGCTACTGCTGGCGCTCAAATCGACGTGAGGAAAGGAAAGATAAAGCTTGACTTAGGTGATATTGTCATGGATTTTGACATGGAGAATACCAGGAGAAAATCCACCATCGATGGTCAAACTTTTTCAGTGGAAATTCTAGAAGATGAAGACCTTTTAATTTTTTCGGTTTCAGACATACTCTCTTATGACTTATGACTCGTCCACCATGTTTTTGATTTGATGACTAATGAGCTACTCTCGGCCTTTTTTTTAACCAAACATTACTTAATTATAAGAAACTCTCCCAATTGGTAACCCAAATTGGAGGTAAGTTGTTTACATAAGAAAAAGAAAAAGCCCTTAGTCGAGCCGATTTAGCTAAAGCATCCTCTCTTCTTTTTAGAGCTCATGAGTGTGGCGTGAATCATCCGGAAATCAGATGACTCTCGGCCTTTTATCTTGGAAATTTTCATATAGCTTCTATAGTCGTCCAAGTATCTTCATCAATACCCAATATGATTTCCACCATTTTCTATAACCTATAGTTGATTATGTATGAACCACAATGTTTATTCATCTATTTCCTGAAGATCTCACATATTTTTTAAGTCAAACTCTCTTTAGATAGGCTAGCTACTTAAATACCAAGTGTAAAAGTAACTACCACAAGATTTCTACACAACTTGGCAACACCCAACCTCCGAACACCTTTACTGTTTACTAAGTACTATGAATACTCAGATGACTCTCGACCTTTTATCTTGGAAATTTTCATATAGCTTCTATAGTCGTCCAAGTATCTTCATCAATACCCAATATGATTTCCACCATTTTCTATAACCTATAGTTGATTATGTATGAACCACAAAGTTTATTCATCTATTTCCTGAAGATCTCACATATTTTTTTAAGTCAAACTCTCTTTAGATAGGCTAGCTAGTTAAATACCAAGTGTAAAAGTAACTACCACAAGATTTCTACACAACTTGGCAACACCCAACCTCCGAACACCTTTACTGTTTACTAAGTACTATGAATACTCCATCCCATCAGAGTCACTTACAACTTCGTAACGTAAACCTTAGTCTTCATATGTTTCTAAAGTTTTTGAATGAAAGAAATTTTGCAAAAAATCCTAATCAGTTCATATCGAATTGCAATTTCAAAAAAAATCAATTAGAAAAAAAAAATCTAACAGAAAAAGTATTACATTTATTGAATCATGAGCTTGTAACTCATAATCAATTAACAATGAGTGAAGAATCCATGAACCTTCTACACTATTTTACAATTTTCTTAACTCTAGATGGTAGGACAGTCACAACATTCTAATAAACACATATACAATTTTGTTAGTATTTGATTTATTACAAACGTAAAAGAAATTGAGTTAAAGACCTAAATTTTTCAAGCCAAACTTTTAATACTCAATCTAGATATTTATGTTAAAACCAGCATCGAAAGCCATTCTATCATAACGAGAAATATTAATCACAAAGAAACATATTGGTGAGCAATGTTGTACCATTAAAACACTTTGTTGGGATAATTGTCCTGTATACCATTTTCTCGAAATGACCTTATCATTTCTACCATTTCAGAAAACATCTTTCATACTCTACCACTTTGCACTATTGGGCTGAGTCAAAAAGACGAATTTAACCTTCCCACAAGTAAACTGATTTCGTAGACAATATTGTCCATCACCGACTGTTGTCTACTATCGTTACTGTTCATCGTCGTCTCCGACTTGACCACAGCCATTGTCTCCGATGTCATCTTGTCTTCGATGTGAACATCCTATTAATCACCGTCGTTGTTGTCGTCTCCGACTTGTCCTCCAGCCTTGTCTTCAATGTTGTTTTGTCTTTGGTGCAGACGTCTTGTTCACCGCCATTGTTTCCGGTGTAGACGTTTTGTTCACCGCCGTTATCTCCGACGTCGAATTGTCTCTGGTGCAGATGTCTTGTTCATCGCCGTTGTCTCCGATGCAGACGTTGTTGTCTCTTGTGTTGACGTCTGTTCACCGTCGTTGTCTCCGGTGCAGACGTCTTCTTCGCCGCCGTCGTCTCCGATGCCGATGTCTGTTCACCGCCGTTGTCTCCGGTGCAGACGTCTTCTTCACCGCCGTCGTCTCCGGTGCAGACGTCTATTCACCGTCGTTGTCTCCAGTGCAGACATTTGTCTCCGATATCATCTTGTCTTCCGGTGTTGTTGCTGTCATTTCCGGCGCTGGTATCATCATTCACCACCACCTTTCCTCCATTAGAAGAGAAAGAAGAAATAGAAATGGTGTGTAAAGAGGAAAGAAAGAGAAGAAGAGAGTGTGAAGAAGAAGAAGGGCAAAATGGCCATTTAGTGTGAGAGAGAGAGGAAGAAGACAAAAAGTGGTTGAAAAATAAAAGAGATTTTGGAAAATGGTATTTTACACCATACCATTTCGAAATTATGGTATAGAGTGTAATTTTCTCTTGTTTTAAAATAACCTTCATAGATTTTATGCCGAAATCCGTAGAAAACTATATATTTTTTTACATTTAAAGCATTTACAGTGGTCGGGAAATCACAACAAAAATTCCTAGATGATGAATGATATTTGATTCATGGAAGTGACTCACGGACGAGCTTTGTTAATTTGTTATTTCATATGATTATTATAAATCCAAAACAATAGTCCACTTGGATATATCTCTCTGTCGTTTGGAAACAACTTTTTTGGCGATTGTGGGGAAATCAAACTGATACAACACCCAAACAAGGCCTAAGGAAGACGCGATCACCGTCAGCGGTCCAAACATCCAAAGCAACAAAGGTACAGAAACACACATGACTCTGTTCCCAACCATAGCCATAAAGAACCCTCTCTCCAATATTAACCTCGTATATTCCCTAAACGAAGCCGTCCCCGTCATTCCGTAACCGCAACCGCAGTCTCCTTCTGTCTTCTTAATGATTGCGTTGATGAGGAAGTTGGCGTCCATCAAGTAACAGACGGAAAGTGAGCTGAAGAAGAAACTCGCCGCCAGAAGAAGCAAGGCAGAGGCGTATTTGAGGACAAATATTGTACCCTTTTGTGATCCAAAGAAGATGTCTTCAGCATTTGTGAAGAGGTGACTCGCGTTGAAAGCGTTGTTAATTATTGCGGCTAAAGAAAGAAAGATGAGTATGGCGATTGTAGCGGTGAGAATTGTCACCATTTTTTTGTTCCTCAGGCTTTGCACTGCCAACATCCCAGTCTTATCGTCACCCTACGTTTTCATTTTCCTCAACAAATTAACAAGAATTATACCCCAAAAAAACAACATAATAAGAATATATTTGTTAAAAGCCATAGGGAATTGATTGTAATAAAAACTTAAATTTTCTTTTACATGTAAAAATCTGTTTCAATTTTCATAAAATAGTTAGTTATGCAATAAAACCCCAAATAAATTAGTGATTTCATTTGAAACACACTTTATTAACTATAACGTGTATACGCAAAAAAAGCAAACTATGAAAATCTAAAAGTAGGAAAAAAAAAAGTAAAACCTCTTTGATGTCACGGAACCAAGATTTGCGTCTGGAAGTTTCTATGCCAAGTGAAGTACGAGAAGGATTGTGTTTGAAGGTGTTCCAGAGGAAGACATGATATCCTACTGCTATGAACAAACTCAGTGGTACCAAAACACCGTCTGTATCCACCTTCATTTTCATTTTCTCCTCTTTTTGTTTTTATTTTAATTTGGATTAATACTGATTTTGATTTGCATTATCAAAGGTATATTTATATACATAAATATAGAAAAAAATTTAAAAGGCAGTGGACAAATGGGATTCATAGTCAGACATCAAATGAACATGGTGGATATCTCCATGTCGTGCCGGTGTTATTTTGGACGTATACGCAACTTATTTTTTTAGGGTGGAGTTTTACAAAAAGATTAATATTATAAATTAACACAGTTTTAATCTGACTATACATTCGCTTTAGGGATTAACAACTATTCTTAAACACTGAGAAAATAAGCAATGATCACTTACTACGAGTGTATGGTTAAATCAAGTTTGAAGCTAATTTTTTATTTACCTGTTCATGATTTTATCAGTGCCCCTTAGCTTGTGAAATGTGTTGTATCTCCAGATGAATTAATTCTCTGATATAATACGAGTTGGACGAGAGAAAAAAGGATAGTAAATTACAAAAACATATAATGTGAAAATGAATATGAAATTTAACTCGTAGTTTAATTGATTATATATATACATATATATTTTTTTTGCTAGAATGTAAATATCATATTAATGAAAGTAGATTTTACAAAGAAAGTGAAATCTATAAGTTATACAATCTTACTAAAAAAAGGGAAAAACAAGATTGAATACAGTTTGGGTTGTGAAACCAATGGTGTTAACTAAGCCATAAACACATGAGGTTTGAGAACTTTTTTCTGTGCCAACGGCCGGAGATAGAGTTCCTCACTTCACGATCTATTCCTCTGAAAATGGTAAGACCCGGAATTGAAACCATATTATGCAGATCGTTGTTACGCTGTTTCCACAAGTGGAATATTGTCGCTTGGGCAACAAGCTTTCTGAGCAAGATGGAGCCCTAGTAGATGTAGCCTTGGTCCAAGAAAGAAGTTATAACCAATTAGTGAACAAGATCGTAGGCGAGTTACACTACAAGAAAACACAGTTTTAACGTCGAATTTTAGCGTCGAATTTTAGCCGACGCAAATATAGCGTCGAAATTGCGACGTTTTTGCGTCGGTGGAAAATTTCGACGCTAAATCGACGCTAATTAGCAAGGAAATAATTTGACGCTAAATCGACGCTAATTAGCGTCGATTTAGTGTCGAATTTCCTTCGGAAGCCTGATTCGACGCTAAATCGACGCAACTTTAGCGTCGAATTAGCCGACGCAAATATAGCGTCGAAATTGCATCGCTTTTGTGTCGGTTTTTAAAAAAAAACTTTAAAAAAAAATTTGACGCTAAATAGACGCTAATTTAGCGTCGATTTAGCGTCGATTTAGCGTCAAATTTCCTTCGGCAAGCCTGTTCATACATAGTTGTACATAAGGTTAATGATGATATATGTAAAACTATATAGGATTTTTGAAATCTTTATTCATGACATTTGTTTTAAACTTTGAATACATACTTATACAATCGCAATTAAGATACAATAAAGATAACAAGTATGTATGAACATAGGTTAATGATGATATATGAATAAAGATTTCAAAAAACCTATATAGTTTTACATATAATATCATTAACCTTATGTACAAGTATGTATGAACAAAAAATTTCAAATTTTAAAATCATTCGGTTATAAGAAAGATTGACATGGTTAATATTGTTTTCATATCATTTGTGGTTTCTTTACCCTAAACCCCAAACATAAAATATTTTTGATTTAGCGTCGAATTAGCATCGAAACTATACAATTCAATGCTAATTCGACGCTATATTGCATCGAATTAGCATCGAATTGCATATTTTCGACGCTAATTCGATGCTAAACCAAAAATATTTGATGTTGGGGTTTAGGGTAAAGAAAAAAAAATGCATCGGATTTTTTGTAATTCGACGCAAGACCGACGCTATATTGAATTAATTTGGTTTCAGTGTTGGAGGTAAACAAAAAAAAATCACATCAATTTGGTTAAACGGTTGGCGCTAAACCGAAAATTTTCAATTTAGCGTCGAATTAGCATCGAATCTATACAATTCGATGCTAATTCGACGCTAAATTGAAAATTTTCGGTTTACCGCCAACACGCGCCAACACAATCTTGTGGTGGGAAAACCAAAAATATTTAAAGTTTTGCGTCGAATTAGCGTCGAATTAGCATCGACAAGCGTTTCTATATAAACCCATCACGCTTCTTCTTCCCCAGTGAACAAATTTCACTCTCTCACACATTTTCACTCTCTCTCCCATAATAGCTTAACATGGTAAGTGTATTTTTTTTATTTTTTTTGCATTTCTTATGTGTATTATCTTTTATGCATGTTTATATATTTGTTATGTGCTTTTACAAAAAAAAAAATATATTTGTTATGTGTATTATCATTTATGTTTATAAATAAGTGTTAGAGATTGTTAAGAATGGAATCTAGGGTTGAATTTGTAGGAAATGGAATTGTAGGAAAAGGATTTTAGATTTGAGATGGTATTTAGTAGTTTATTTATTTATAAAGTGGGCTATCAAATTATTTTACATGTTAAATTTATGGAAAATATCAAATTACTTTACAACTTATTTATGAATTTATATTTTATTAAATTATTTTACAACTTATTTATGTAAAGTAAAATAAAACGAATTTATGAATTTATATTTTATTAAATTATTTTACAACTTATTTATGTAAAGTAAAATAAAACGAATTTCTATTTTTATCAAATTATTTATGTAAAATATAAAATTATTTAAAATAAAAAATGAATTTACAAGTATTGATAAGTTTTATATATAAAATTTATAAAACTGATTTTAATATTTTTTTTTTAAAAAAAAATCACAATTTAGCGTCGAATTAGCGTCGATTTTTTAAGTTGGTCGACGCTAATTCGACGCTAAGTTGTGAAATTTTTTTTTTAAAAAAAATTAAAATTAGCGTCGAATTAGCATCGAATGTGAAGTTGGTCGACGCTAATTCGATGCTAAATTAGCGTCGAATTAGTGTCGAAATATTGTGTCGAATTAGCGTTGAATTTCCGACGCTAAATTAGCGTCGAATATAGCGTCGAAAACCATTTCGACGCTAAAATAGCGTCGAAATAGCGTCGAAAATGGATTAGCGTCGACGATTATGCGTCGAATAACATTTCGACGCTAATTCGACGCTAAGACGATTTAGCGTCGAATTAGCGTCGTAATGTTCCGACGCTAAATCAATGTTTTCTTGTAGTGTTAAGCTGAAACAACACTTGATTCCAAATCTGCCCTATGACTGTAATAAGCTGACCAGAGGAGACCACACATCAAACTAGAAGTTTATCGTCTTACAATCTCCAAGCACACCTTTAATAAACCTCACACCTTTATTCTTGAGTTTTAGGAGTTGCTTCCAGGTCCAAGAGTCATTGAATCTTCCCTCCAACTCCCTGAAGCTCCTGTTACCAATGTGATGGAGCCTTTGCCAACCTGCCCACAAGGAATCTAAGCCAGAAAAGAGATGCCAAATGAATCTCATGCACAAAGATCTGTTCCAAACAACATATCTCCTCAACCTCAAGCCACCTTCCATCTTCGGAAAACAAAACTTAGACCAGGATACCTTGGTCAGCCTTGGGCTACATCATGAGACCAAAGGAATCTGGAGCACAAGGACTTTATCTTTCTTATATACTCTTTTGGGAGAATGTTCACTGAAATCCAAAAGTCACCAAACCAGAGATCACTGAACGAAGAAGCTGCAATCTTCCTGAAAAAGATAGAGTCTTGATTGCCCATGCTTTGAACTTAGCCATGAGTTTGAAGATTTAAGGCTCTTATTCAGAGATCTTAAGTTTCCTTGACATCAGAGGCAAGCTTAGATACCTAATTGGGAGGAAACCAATAGTGAATCCATATCTAGCAATATCAATGGATTCACTATAGTTTAGTCCCACATAGAAAAGCTCTGTTTGATCTAAATCATCCAAGCATTTCACAATACGATGCAAAGATGAACTACTTCCATCAAAAAAGACAATAATATCATCGGCAAACATAAGGTGAGATATCTTAAGCTCAGATGTCCTATGATGATACATATATATATATATATATATATATATATATATATATATATATATATATATATATCCATATTAATATTTAGAGAGAAACAATTAAGAGAATACCTCCATAGTGAGCACAAAAAGTATGGAGACAATGAGTCTCCTTGCCTCAATCCCTTGGTACATGTGTTCTAAATGGCGCAAGGCGCACTGAAGCCCATCACTCTCTAATATCGCCTTGAGCTTAGGCGCCGAGAGGCGAGGGCTTTTACGACATGAGGCGCATCCTTCTTCTCAATCCATCTATATATGTACAAAGTTCATGTAAAACAACATTATACTAACTTTAGAATAGAATATCTGAATGAATCCAAAAGAAAAATAGCAAAACAAAACAACAATCCAAATCAATCAAGAAAACCTATATCAAATCCAAAATAAAATAGCAAAAGACAAAATATTCAAATCAATCCATAAAATCATAAATAAAAATGAAAACTTACCATCCCTCTAGTACTCATCGTATCATCTTCCCCATACTCCTTGTCCCCAAAGTCTTCTTGTTCCCCTTCACCAAAATGGTCTTCTTCCTCAAGATTCTCATCTTCTACAAAATCTTCTTCAATCGGATCACTTGTTATTAGATGATTCAAATTTCCTTTTTCTTCTTTTTCTTTACGTAAACATGAATATAAATTACAAACACAAATGTGATATTTTTTGAGTTATACACATAAATTAAAAAAAACAAATGGCTATATCTTTAAAGCGCGAGCTTCGACCGCCTCGAGCTTCCATCAAAGCGCATCCAAGCGCGGGCTTTTAGGAAGCTGCCTCGCCTTGATCTGTAGAGGCGCTTAGGGTCTCTGGAAGGTGCGCCTTAGGCTTAGGCGCGCCTCAGGCGCACTTTTTAGAACATAGCTTGGTACTCTAAAAGAAACCCCTTGTGGAACCATTAACTGCAATTGAGAAAGAGGTTGTTGATATGCATTGGGATATCCAGTTAATGAACTTGACCAGCATATTCAGAGCTTTTAGCATTCCCAAGACAAAATCTCATCTACTGAATCAAAGGCTTTCCTTAGATCCACCTTCAACATTCCTTTTGGATGATTTCTTCCTTGGCTATACCCTTGTATAAGTTCAATAGCTAGCAGGACATTTTCAGAGAGGAGTCTACCAGGCATAAAAGCCGTTTGGCTGTTAGAAATAACATCCATGAGAATTACCTTCAACCTTGATGCTAGCAGCTTGGAGATTACCTTATAGATTGTGTTTAAACAAGAGATAGGTCATAAATGACAAACTAGCAGTTGTATTCCACTGCTTCAGTAATCTCCCTGAGTTAAAGAATTCAGTCACTGCCTCAACCAGCTTAACACCTACTACATCCCAACATGCAGTGAAGAACTCAGATGAGTAGCCATCAGGCCCACTTGTCTTATTCCCAGGTAGAGAGAAGAATACAGATTTGATTTCGTCCTTGGAGAAGCCCTTATCTAATTATCTATACTGATCAACTGAACAACTGAATGGAAGAATCATGTCGAAATCAGTTTAAGTAAACATCGGAGGATCTACTGGACCACCAAGCAGCTCAAGGAAGTAGTCAACACAGTGATCCACAATACCTCTTTGAGACTCAATTCTGTTTCCATTATCATCGAACAAGAAATGTATGAGGTTGTGGGCATTTTTGGTACTAGTCATACAGTGGAAGTAAGTAGTATTGCTATCTCCCAAAACAAGATAATGTACTCTTGACCTCTGATAGAAAAAGCCTCCTCTGCAATATCCAACTGCTGCCATTTATGAAGAGCTTCTAGCTCTAACAAAGTATTGATGGCATTATGGACAAAGAGCATTTTATCTTGGCCTATAAGCAGCATCTCATGTGCTTCTTTCAGTCTCTTCTCAATACCAGAGTAGTTTGATTTGTTAAACTCACGTATGGGATTCTTCAGAAACTTCAGTTTTTTCAGAAACTTCAGTTTCTTCGAAACACAAACATTGCAGATCCTCTTACATTGAACGAATACTAGCTTGAACCAACAAGGAATTGAAGTCCTTATTCTTGAGAAGCATGTTAAAAGTTTTGAAAAGCTTCTTTTGCTTATGGATCAATAGCTGCATAACCACATACATAGATGCATTATCCTAAAAATCTGAACTCCCAAAGTAACCAAAAGATTCAGGAAAATCCATGAGCCATTGATCATTAACAATAATATGGTCCATCTTCTTAGCTATAGGCATGGTTATGTTCTTGTTCCACCAAGTGAATAAGTTGCCTCTGAAGTTGGGATCAGAAAGGTCAACCTCCATAAGATAATTCCTGAAAATTCTTGTTCTTTTGTCCACTGTACTGTTGGTGTAACTAAAATGCTCAGTATGATTGAGCACCTGGTTGAAATCTCCAAGAGCAATCCAAGGGGTACTAGTCACAGCCTAACTTTTAGACAAAGCAATAAGCTTCCTCCACAACTTCTTGCTTGATTTTGCACAATTAAAAGCATAAATAATAGAGATTACTAGGCGCTCCTGAGTCTCTGGCCATTCCACTTCACAGAAACCATTTGAAGGGACTTAGATAACACTTTCACTCTGACACTAGGGGGCCAGACAACCCAAATTTTCCCCAAATCCGAAAAAGAGTAGTTATCCTCATAGAGCCAACCCGGCATAATGTCATTGATGAACTTCTTGTCTTTGGGTTGCTTAACATGGGTCTCAATGATCCCACCAAAAAGAGGTTGATGAAGCTTTAGCCATTTCTTAAAGCCTCTTTGATGGCTATGTACATTGAAACCTCTAGCGTTCCAACAAAAGATGTTTGTATACATTAAAAACTAATGTTTGGGGCCCTTGCCCCTAGTACAGTTAGTACCAGAATCTTGTCTCAATGACAGTTTAGATTTGCTTTTTTTCTGAATCCACAATTTGCCCTTCTTCCACATGCTCTTGATCCATGGATGAAACATCGGATGAGTCTACCTCTACATCAGAAGGAGAAGAGATCTTTGTATCTAAAGTATCAGAGATACCACCCACATTAGTAGTAGCACTTGTAATTTCTAAATGGATTTCCTCAGTTGTGTCCAGCCTAGTCTTTCCATTCTCCACTTCTACCTTCTTGCTACCGGCTATTTAGATATTCTTTTGTTTTCCAACTTCAACCTAATCCTTGGACCTATATCTTTGCTTTCTTGTTTTCTTCAACTTTGGTGTCCACTGATTTTTGTCCTAGGGCATTATCTAGTTCTATGACTGAGAATTGAATAATTGACAGTGCTTAGGAGCATGAGAGCACCTTTTAGTATTATGACTAATCTCCTTGCAATGGTCACATACCGGAGGCATCTATGGCTAGAAACAAGAACCCTGCTAATTGAACCAGATTCAAACTCTACACTGACAACCTAAGGTAGAGGTTTCCTAGGATCAATTACTATTAAGACTTTCGCAACTTCAAGGTTGATCTTGTTTTCGGTTGTAATATGGAGCAGCTTTGGTTCTCCTACTAATCCCGCAATGTGTTCCAATCCTTTCTTAGGGAAAAATTGGAACAAAACCTTCCTTGACTCCAACAAAATCGGGGTTGATGATAGTTCATGCTTAACCAGAGTAACTCTAGGCTCCAAGCTATCTATATACAATGTATGTCCCTAAATTTGCCACAATATTTGGCTAATAAATTTGCATCTTGTGGACCTATTAGGGATACGGAAAAAGAAGGCATTACCCTCTTTGAAACTGATATATCCCTATACTGCTTACTCCAAATACCATTCACAATGTTGTGTATTATTCTCTGAGAAGGGGGGTCGGAGTAGAACTGACCAAGGACAAAGAACTCCTAAGAAGTCTTATTCCTTTCGATTATAGAACTAGGGATCTTAACACATGATTCCCCAGAATGGAGTGTGTAAGCTACGCCTTTTTCTAAAGAGGTTTTCTGTTACCTTTGACTAAGGAACACCAAGTGTATGTTGTGTTGATAGGAGTCTGAGTAGGAGAAATTACTGATTTGGTAGCTGGGGCTTTGGGGGCAACCACGCTGGAGACTTCGCTTGGATGTTGGTTCTAGATTAGTCGAATCATCAACGATCACAGGAGCAACTGAAGTTTCTCTAACCGGAACATAAATCGTAGTCGCATCCACAGAGCCCAAAGCAACTGTCTCATCGCTCGCCTTGGAAAGGCTTATGGGAGAAGGGTTCAATGGAAACTCAAGTGAAGGCGCGACATCAGTTTCAGAGGATCTTGGATTTTCGGAGCTCGATTTCAATTTCGACTTGGATTTCGAAGAAGATCTTTTCGATGATGAGGGGTTTTTGTGCTTTTTCTTCCCCATAAGGAGGGGAGGGCCTGAAGAAGAAAGGTCTTGAAGGATCCGACGCCGTTGAAGACGACGACGGACTGCGGCGGGGAATGACACCTTATCGGCAAGCAAATCGCACTTTTAGGGATTTTGATATTTTGTGTTTTTTTTTCTCAATTGATTATATCTTTACAACATATGATAACTAGTCGAGCGATTATAGATTCGTACATTTACATGGTGGAAAAAAATATTATTTGATAACTAATAAGTTAGATGTTCATAAGAGAGTAAAAAAAAAAAAAATGAGAGAGTAAAGCATGGTTCAGGCACTTCACATATTAAAGGCCACAAAGATAAACCCATCTAAAACGTGTTTTCAAGTCGTTAGGAGCATGCACATTGGTGACACTTTTATGGTCTCCTAAAACATATTTTAGTGTTAGTTTTAATATAAGTTTATTGTTTGAGACTCAATAAGAGACTGTGAATAAATTTGTCTTCAATGGTAAGACAGGTGTCGGTCTCATAATTTTTTTTTTTTTAATGTTTGCAAAATGGATAATAATCAAATTTGTGTATAATAAATATATAAATTTTTAGACTTTCTATTTTTGATATACAACATACAATACATCCCAAAATGTTTTGTTTCAAAAATAAATAAATAAATAAATCCACCCGATCCACTTAGAGCTTGACACGTGTTTTCGTGAGTTTGTAAAATCTCTTTTGGGGTGAGATTGTTTCGGCCAAAAACTCATCAAATATTTTTTTTTTGGGATAAGAGCCCCCTAAAAGCTCGTCATTAATCATGGTCTAAGGCTCATGTCAGTGATGTCACCGTTTTACCAAGAATGGAACTTGAGCTACTTCTTTTTCCCGGATATTCAACGCTCCGACCCATCAAGTTCTTCTTTTCTCACGACCTTAGATCATGATAGATTAAAAGGGTCTTTTAGTGGGTTTTTAATTGGGTTCTTAGTTGTTTAATTAAAACAAAATTGTTAATGGGCCATTTTGATGAAGATACATATGCTGAAAAAGGAACGAAAGAGTCGTCTTTTCGCCACAATGGAGACACGTGGCTGCTTGTCATTGGGTGTGAGGAAAAAGGAAAAAAAAAAATACATAACAAAGTTTCCGTAAAAATCGATTCATTCTCTTTCCTCTCTTTTTCACTGAAAAATATATTAATAGATAATTTGATAAGGGACTCTTAAACAGACCATTGTTAATCATGCTCTTAGGAGACGTGGATCTTGTTGGGCTTAGACTATAACATTAATGGGCTTATTCAGAAGGAAGGCTATTAAGAGATTAAAAAAAATTGATTGGAATCGGTTTAATCGGTTCAAGGCCGGTTACATGAAGTGGTCCCGGTTCTAACAACATTAAAGAGATGAATAATATATATAGCAGAGAAATAGAGCTTTCGGGATCATTGGATCAGAATAGAAATCATCTCTAAAGTTTTTCTTCTTGTAATTTCTCTCTCTAAGATCTTGATGTAACCGATACTTTGATTCAAGTGGATTCCGGTGATATTTTCACTGGCCAGCCTAGGCTGCCGGAACTAAGCACCCGAACTCGAGTATGTGTGTTCTTATTTTAGCTCAAGCAAATCTACATTGATAAATTCAAATAGGGTTAGAGTTTGAATTCCGTAAGTATATAACTCTACAGGAGCATTTTTAGGATTAAAACTCTTTTTCCCCTCCTAAGAGCTACCCTGTGTCATGATTCCTTATCATGATAATGCCTTTAAAACGTCCATTCGCATTAGGAAGCCAAAAGAAAATGTTTGATCCCGAACTCCGAGTGGAGTCGAGTTAAGCTTGTTTCCTAATTATTGAATTGTCCACTTGGGCTCACCCAAAATCCAACATTTGATGACATTCCCTTGATGAACAACCCTCCCTCTCGATTTCCCACTAAATTCAGCTAGTTGATCCCAAACACTGTTTTGAAAACTTATGTGTTTTTTTTTTTTGAATTAAAATGTGTGAATTATGGTGGTCAGAAGTAGTTGGTTATGATCAAAGAACGAAATGGAATGATTTATGGTTTTTTATGAACTTCTGACAATATTGATATTAACTACAAGGATTTATATGTTACTATTTCGTTTACATCCTATTTCGAACATCAGATGAGATTGAAAATGAACGTGTTTTTCATTTCAAAATCTTTGTTCTCTTTCCATTTAGGCTGTTTATATAGTTTCCACATTGTTTATCCTTAAATTTTTCAGAATTACTTTTATCCTTAGATCAACAGGGTTAGAAAATATATGGTGAAAGTTGCAAAATTTACATTGCACCAAAAGTAATTTACATTCGGGGTAGAAGGATGAAAAGAAGAAAAGACCTAAAAAACTCAGGTTGTCTGGGAGATGGGATGGATGCTGGGAGAATTTTCACCACGCCGACAATTACGACAACGTTGACAGATTCCTATAAGAATAGTAATAGAGAAAACAAGAAGCATCATCAGAGGAACCATCCATGGCTTAAACCATGGAGGATCTTTTGGGAAGATCAATGCAGCTTCTTCTTCCGTAACTTGGTTTCGCGTGAAAGCTTTGATGTGTGTTATATTGTTGTTGTTCATCAACATCCACCACATTTTACTTCCCACCTCCTGGGTTTTTGTTTTTCTCTTAGGAGATGAGAAGAAAATGACAACACGGCGAAAATTCTTTCTTCCCAAATAATTGTTTTATGATATGTTGTAATTTGTTTGAAGATTTATTTTTAGAGTTGTTGCTATATTTTTCTTTTGAATGTTTTGGACATTTGCTATTTTTGGACACCTGAAACTTGATCATGAGGTGTACATCCTCATAAAATATACTATTAGATAAGCAAGAGGAGCTTGTAATGTATTTAGAAAATTTTAAAATCCACCTCAGTTCGAGCAATTTCCTCTTCGATATTCCCCTGCACTTTAGGGCCTTAGAGCATCATTATAGATAGGTAAGATGGTGAGGTAATATAAGAATTTTATATTATTAATTGTATTGGGAATATCATATTTACTCTAATTTAGTTTTGTGTCTTTTTTAGTGATTATAGGTAGTAAATATAGAAGAGTTTTAAAAAACAAAATTGATGAATTTGTATTTTTAGTAAGTAAAGTTTATTTTCTCCAAATTAAAAACATAGTACATTCAATAAAATATGAAATTTCAAAAATCAAAAACATTTAAAACATAGATTTCGAAATCATAAACGGAAAAGAACGCTCAGTTGTAATCTTGATCATGTCCAAATTGTTTCCTGGACTTCCTTCCGTGTTTTCCTGGACTTGCTTCTGTGTTAAAAATGAGCCTCTTTTTTTTTTGGAAAAAGGCATATAAAAATCACAAATAAAGTCTTTCTAGGAGCATAATAACTATTGGAGATGTAAAAATTAGGAGAATATATATATGTAGCAACGAGTATAATGTAAAAGCAACCATTTTCATAATCCGAATTTTCAAACTGAGCTTTGATACCAATTAAAAACACCTGACTGGAAAGTACAACAAATTCGGCATTATATTTAGTCCATTGGAAAGGAAATGATTTTGTGTTTACTCCTCATCATTCACTAAACACTTTTGTGATTAAACCGAGAACATACCTAGATTCAAAACCTTTTGAGAAAACATATTTGTTGGACCATGTAGATCAGAGATTTTGGAATCCATTTAAGGTCAAACGTCGAAATAGAACGCGAAATAATACATAAAATCAAGCAACTACTTATGGTCTACTTGATTTTGAAGAAAATCTCCTCAAATTGGAAAGAGTCATTACAATTGTCTTATCAAAGTTTGCATCACATAAAAACCAGCTACCATCATAAGGTGTGGTTCACATAAGATGCGAGCGATTTGTTCCAAGGGAACATTCTCACCAGTGTTTTTCTTCAGCTCCGGATGGTTAAATTCAGTTTGCGGTAAAACGATACTTCCATCTTCTTTCTCAACAATCCATCCACTGTTACTCACCTGGTGCTCAATGAACTTGTCTAGAGATGCACCATCCATGTTAACAGCCTGTGCAAAATGTTCCATAACTCATGAGCAAGAGCATTTACTAACAGACAAAAGGTCAACATAATAACAGAGTACCAGGAGTATGATGTAACATAATCATTTGAATACTAGTGATTCAAATTCTCAATCTAGTTCAATTGTCCTCTCACAATCTAGTTTAAGGAACAACAACAAAAGGATCCATTAACCAAGACAACACAAAGTACACACTCACTCTAAGTCAAGACAAACACAAGTATACAATTCTCAAAGAGTAATGATCCATTAATCAAGAAAAAGAACAAAACCAATTCCAAATCAGAAGCGAGAGAAGGACATGACCAAAATCCATCCCAAATATATATAAAGGTACAAACTTTAGCAGATGAATCAATACCAATTTGGAGATTTATCATCAGAAACAGGACAAAGAACACATAGAATCTAACGGGCAATTCATAACCAGGATAAAGCAAGAAGACAAGACCAATTTTCAAATGCTCACATACTGTCCAAATATATAAAAGGTACAAACTTTTGCATGTAATCAAAGCCCAAATAAAGATTCATCATCATAATCAGAACAAAGAAGGCCAATTCATAACCAGGATAAAACGAGAAGAGACAAGTCGAATTCCAAATGCTCACAATGCATAAACCAGTCACATACTATCCAAATATAAATCATAATCCAAACTTAACGCATGTGGATCAAAGCGAATACTGAGATTTATCATAAAAATTGTTACACTAAACGATTATGGAATTGTGAGAGAGATGATAAGAGAAGGGCTTGTTATGTACATGAAGAAATCAACGGACTTGATCTTGGTGGAGGAAACCATGGCTGCGACAAAGAAAGAAAACAGAAGTAATCAGTTTTGATCTTTATTCCTCCGGTAGCTCCACTTTCGTATTCTCCTATGAACACTCGCCATCATCCTCTCAACCACCGTCGATTCCATCGCCGCCATAACCGGAATCGCCGCCGATAACAAACTCTGTCAAAATCAGATCCACACACTCTTTTGTGATGATCTATGGATTTTTTAACACAAGATTCAGAGAGATTTAGAGAGAGAGAAGAGAGAGGAACACGAGAAGACAGAGAGAGTCCCGTGTTTTTTTTTTTTTAAGAATGTTGACCAATCACAATAAGCCACACAGCTTATTTTTACCGTAAATATGAGGTTCAATTTTAGAACCGGTAATATAAGAAAAAGCCCATTAACAATTAAATTAATGAGTTAATACATATCTTAAGTATCGAACCAACTTTCTTCGACAAGACGACACGTGTCACCTCTTTCTTTCAAAAAAATATTTTAAAAAAACATTCAAAATGTTTCTTCCGGGTTTCGAATATTAGCTAAGCTCGGTAACTTAAGTGGAGAAGAGCCACTAGACTACTAAAGACAATTGTACATATTAGGGAAAGAAAGATATATAACTCAATATTCTCTGACAAGACGACACGTGTCACCTCTTTCTTTAAAAAAATTATTTGAAAAAAATAATCAAAACGTTTCTTCCAGGTTTTGAACCTTACCTAACTTCGGTAACTTAAGTGGAGAAGAGCCACTAAACTACTAAAGACAATTGTATATATCACGGAAAGAAAGATATATAACTCACTATAAATATTCTTTCTAAAAGTCATTCAGAAAAGTAGGAAATATTTTGAAATGTCAATCTTTATAATATTTTAATGTTCCTAGAGTACATTACCACCATTTATATTAACTCATATATTATATACAAATCACATAAGTTTATGACAATTTTTTTTTTACTAATACAGTAATCTCTTTTTTTGCATAGATAAATATATAAAAAAAAAATTAAATGATAAGTAATTAAAATGTAGTAAGGTTTTATAATAGGTAATATAAGTACATCAGAAATAAAAACTAACTATTTGTATGTATAAATACAAAAAAAAAAATTAAAGGAAAAAATATGATAAGTAATTAGAATGTAGAAAGAAGTTTTACAATAAATAACTATTTTACAATAAAATTTTAAGCATTGTTTAGATAACATAGTTGATTTAGTTGTCAAATTTATGTATTTATGTAATTAACAAAGTTGCAAACAAATATATTCAAATAGTAACCACTAATATTGAAAAAGTTGAAAATCACTTTATATTTCAATGTTAATGCAATATAAATAAATAAAAGTAACTAATTTAATTTCAAGTCAATTATTATTAATTTTTTACTAGCAACCAATATAGATTTAAAGAATTAGTTGCTTTTGTCAAAAATTAATAATAAGATAAAACATATTATTTGTCTTCAAATTTAATATATTTTAAAACAAAACTCGCGCATAGCGGGAGACATTTTCTAGTTTAAATTTACTCCCTATAAAGATGCTCTTAGATGTCATCATCATTCATCAGTAGACATTTTCGAAATTTGACCTCTTCTTTGGGGTCTTTTGTCATTTGGTAATGAATGTGAACGTTGGTCAAAGTTAAGGGTCCGTTATCGTTGTGAGTTTGTGACTTACGATGCCAAAAGATTGTGTTACGTACGTATTCAGTTTTCTATGTCAACCGTCAAGTCAATGTTAGAATTATAAATGGCTTTGCCACCGCGTATAGCATTGTTTGGACTTTAACATTATTTGACCATTTCCGGCTATAATTAATACAAGTATACATCATAGTACTACACACATTAGTAGTAAAATTTAATTAAATTTTATAAGTCATCAATCCAACTCTTTTTCCTCTCTATCACCTTACGACCTCCTCTTCTCTTCCTACGCTGCATGTTATGAGACTCTCGGGCAACCATCATATAACACTCCACACAGTCCTTCTAATATTGTCAGAACGCCACCATCTAGCAATCTCTTGCCGGCGCGGTCTTGGTAACCTCCTGTCGGTATTTAGTAAACTTTGTTTTTCAGCTTATGCATAGTAGTTTAAAAACACAAGATCGGTATCCAACAATGATCAGTAGATTTAAAGTCGCACTCATTCAAGAAGATATCCAAATATGTACACCAACAGTCATTAAACAAAAAAAGATGGAACATTCTATTCAATTATTGTAAGTATAAGAGATACGTATAGAATTCTATTTTCATTTCGTTTGAAGTTACATCGATCAGGTTTTTCAATTTTTATTTGGTTTGCATAATTTGGTGACTAACCAAGAAAAAAAATATAAACTTAATAACTAACAAAAACCCCTAAATCCAATGGCTATGATTTTGCCGGGGGATTTTGGTTAGTTACTAAGTTTATATTTTTTTCTTGGTTATATTTGCCAATTTCCCTTTTAAATATTGTGATTCTTTGACAAACAAAAAAATAAAAATATTGTTATTTATTTAAAATGCTAAAAATACTGGTGTTTAAGAAAACAAAAAACACGCTAAAAAAACAGAGATTGAAATCATATAGGTAAATGAACCAAAAGGGGACTTGGATGATGATGCCTAGCGTCTTGGGCGTTGAATGGATTCTAGATGATTTTAAGTCTTGAAGACATTACGTAAAAGTGAAAACTGTATAGGTTTTTATGTCACTATGTCAGATATGTGCTAATTACTACAAGTGTTTTCGTTATAAAAAAAAAAACGGATACACTCATATTTGATATACAAACAATGATATGATCATGCCAACGGACCAGGAGCTAACACCCATGCTTGTACCTGAGCTTGAACATGAGGATGCTTTAGCTATATCAAGTGGACCAATGACGCGTGCTAGAACCAGCTGAGGATGTTCTTGTTACACCAGCTGGTCCAATGACTCGATCAAGAGCTAAGAAGTTTAACCAAGCTGTTGGAGGATTACTAAATCAAATATGGAGCCAACTTGATCAAGACAACAAGTATGGAGGTAAAGCTTGTCAAACCACTATGGTTTTGATTCAAGCTAAGAGATTTCAACAAATGGGAAAAGCGTCTCAGTTGTACTCTTTTTCCCTTGTCAAGTTTTGTCCCAATGGGCTTTCTTGACAAGGTTTTTAATGAGGCAACTGTTTCATTTCATAATTGCCCATTTGTTCAATCAAAAAGCCCAAGGCCTTATTCTAAAGATAATCACGTTTTTATTAAGTTAAGCGGCTGAATTTTTAGATTCAAACTTGTTTTTAATGTTCAGTCATTTTTGAGACAGTTTTGGAGCTTGTTCAAAACTTAACTCTTCTTCTTCTCCTCTTCTCTATATAAGTTCTATATTCTGATTCTAAATGATCTATCTAGCTTTTTATTCTCAAACTCTTTTCTAAAGAACTAGATCATTTGGTAAATCAAAGGCTCCCTCATAACCTTTGTGTGACCCATCGATCCCCTGGTGAATCTAAGGCTTTCCGCATCCTTAGCGTGACCAATACACTCCCTTGTTACTTAATCCATTCGATTTAAATCATCCAGAAACGAAACCCCATTCAACTTGCTTCTAAAGTGACGATTTTGGAGTCAGATCATACAAAGATCTTATTAAGTGGTATCAGAGCCACTTTGGAAGCTAAGTACTCTTTAGATTTACTGTTTTATGCGTGTTTATCATCCAGATTTTGTAGATTTAAGTGTTCAACGATTGTTTTTCATTTTTGTGACTTTTGGTATTCTTGTGTTGCACGGATCTGATAGGTTTAGGTGTTTGTGTCACTTGAATCAATTTTTTCTGTTGAATCCTTGTCTATGTTTGTTAGATCTGTGTTATTTGAATATAGATATGTGTTTAAAAGGTAATATGAGTATCATTTGTGTCACTGCAAATTCTAAAACCGATTTATGCTAAAGAAGAACTTGCTGCAGATTGTTGAATCATTTTGTTTAGAAGTTTTAGTGTTTCTAATTGATAAAATCAGTATTATCTGTTGTGTGCTTGTTTGCTTGAAGAACTTGTAACTGCGTTTGTTATCTATTCATTTCAGGTGTTATGAAAACTTTAGAGAAAAACGATGAGAGTAGCTGTGCTGAGCCAAATAAACTATTCTTTGAAGCTATGATGGCACAAATAAAGAAAACGATGGACGAAAAGCTTGAAGCCTTTGAGGATAGGATTCTAACCAGATCTGAAACTAAGCAAGCTGAAGGGCAGAATGATAGGATCACTGATGCTGCATCTGATCAATACTACCAGAGGAAGAGTGATGCATCACAAAGCAACCAGAGAAGGCATAGGCGCAACAGAACTCAAGAAGAATTGTTAGTAGATAATCTAAAAGGGCTGAAGATAAGTATTCCTCCATTCTATGGCAAAATGGATCTAGATGCTTACTTGGAGTGGGAAAAGAAGATTGAATTGGTCTTCAATGTTCAGCAATACACAGAGCTTAATAGAGTGAAGATAACTGCCACAAAGTTTCATGATTATGCTTTGAGTTGGTGAGAAAACACACTCAAGGATCTCGTACCGTAGAAGAATACTTTCATGAGATGGAGTTGTTGATGCTGCGGGCTGATATAGTAGAAGATCAAGAGGCTACAATGTCACGGTTTCTAGGGGGTTTGAATCAAGAGCTTCAAGACAAATTGAAAACTGAGCATTACATGGAGCTTGAGGAGATGTTACACAAAGTTACTCTGTTTGAACAACAGATTAAGAGAAAGAGATCCTCACGTTCTATCTATGGTCAGAATTCATCCTACACTCGCCCTAGTTACTCTAAAGAAGACAAGAACCCTTCTGCTAAAGAATTCAAGCCTGCAACCTATTCTAAGCCTTCTGATACAACTAAAGTGATTGCTCCAGCACCTATAGACTACAAAATAAAGGCAAAAGAAGGTGTTGTGCGATCCAGAGATATCAGCTGTTTTAAATGTCATGGAAAAAGACATTATGCAAGTGAATGTTCTAACAAGCGTGTGATGATTCTGTTGAAAAGTCGTGAACTGGAATCTGCTGATGAGTATCCAGGGACTTCTAGTGAAGATGAGCAAGAGATTGTGCCTGTCAAAGGAGACTTGTTAGTAGCCAGAAGAACTCTAAGTATGCAGAACAAGACTCAAGAACAAGAACAAAGGGAAAATCTGTTCCATACAAGATGTCATGTCCAAGGAAAATTATGTAGCTTAATCATTGATGGTGGCAGCTGTACAAGCGTGGCTAGTGATACAATGGTTAAGAAGCTTGGCTTGAAAACTACAAAGCATCCAACACCTTATAAGCTGCAGTGGCTTAATGATAGTGGTGAAATGAGTGTAAGCAAGCAGGCTTTAGTATCTATATCTATTGGCAAATATGAGGACGAGATTTTATGTGATGTTCTGCCTATGGAAGCCTCTCATATACTGCTAGGACGCCCTAGGCAATCAGACAGAAAGGTTCTACATGATGGTTTCACAAATCGCCATACTTTTGAGTATAAAGGAAACAAGACCACACTGGTTCCAATGACTCCATATGAAGTTTATCTTGATCAGAAGAAAGACTCCTCCCAGTCTAAGCGCCCAAACTTCTTTGCTAAGTCCAGCAAAGTTAAGAAAGCTTTCTACTCTAATCACTCTATGCTTTTGTTTGTGTATAAAGAGCCATTGCTTAATATGTCTAACCTTACACCGGTGCTGCCGAGTGAAATGACTAATCTTTTGCAGGAATACAATGATGTTTTCCCTGAAGAAACTCCACAAGGCTTACCACCAATCAGAGGGATTGAGCATCAGATTGATTTTGTGCTAGGATCTTCTCTTCCAAATAGACCAGCGTATAAGACTAATCCCGTGGAGACTAAAGAACTTCAAGAACAGATTAGTGAGCTGATGAAGAATGGCCACATTCCTGAGAGTATGAGTCCTTGTGTTGTGCTAGTCTTGCTTGTGTCAAAGAAAGATGGAAGCTGGCGAATGTGCGTTGATTGTAGAGCAATCAACAATATTACAGTGAAGTATCACCACCCTATTCCTAGATTAGATGATATGCTTGATGAACTGCATGGTTCTAGCATATTTTCTAAGATTGATCTTAAGAGTGGGTATCACCAGATTAGGATGAAGGAGGGTGATGAATGGAAAACTGCATTTAAGACTAAGCATAGTTTATATGAGTGGTTAGTCATGCCTTTTGGATTGACTAATGCTCCTAGTACTTTTATGCGTTTGATGAATCTTGTGCTTAGGGCTTATATAGGACTGTTTGTTGTTGTTTATTTTGATGACATTCTCATATACAGCAAGAGTCTAGATGAGCATACTGAGCATTTTAAAATGGTGCTAGAAACACTTAGGAAAGAAACTTTGTTTGCAAATTTTAAGAAATGCACCTTTTGCAGAGATAATGTGGTTTTTCTAGGCTTTGTTGTGAGTGTAGATGGAATCAAAGTAGATGAAGAAAGGTGAAAGCAATCAAGGAATGGCCAGTCCTAGAACAGTAGGAGAAGTTTAAAGCTTTCATGGCCTTGCCGGTTTCTATCGACGATTTGTTAAAGATTTCAGTACTTTAGCAGCTCCCTTAACTGAAGTCATCAAGAAAGATGTGGGAGTTAAATGGAAGAAAGAGCAGGAGACAACATTTCAATGCCTAAAAGAGAAGCTTATTCATGCTCCTGTTTTATCTTTACCAAATTTTGTAAAGACCTTTGAGATTGAATGTGATGCTTTTGGTGTAGGAATTGGAACAGTCTTGATGCAAGACAAGAAGCCTATAGCATTTTTCAGTGAGAAGCTTGGTGGAGCAACTCTCAACTATCCAACCTATGACAAGGAGTTGTACGCCTTGGTTAGAGCTCTCCAAACGTGGCAACACTACCTCTGGCCAAAAGAATTCGTCATTCACACAGACCATGAGTCTTTAAAACATTTAAAAGGTCAGCAGAAACTCAACAAAAGACATGCCAGGTGGGTTAGGTTCATAGAAACATTCCCTTATGTCATCAAGTACAAGAAAGGTAAGGATAATATAGTTGCTGATGCACTATCACGAAGGTACACACTACTCTCTACTCTTGATGCTAAGTTATTGGGATTTGAACAAATGAAAGAGCTTTATGAAACTGATCCTGATTTTCAAGAAATTTACAACGCTTGTGAGAAATTTGCCTCATGTCGTTACTATAAGAAAGATGGGTTCCTCTTTTATGAGAACCATTTGTGTGTTCCTAACTGTTCTCTTCGAGATTTGTTTGTTATGGAAGCTCATGGAGGTGGACTAATGGGACACTTTGGCATTGCTAAGACATTGGAAGTTATGAAGGATCATTTCCATTGGCCACACATGAGACGTGATGTTGAAAGAATCTGTAACAGGTGTAGTGTTTATAAACATGCCAAATCTAAGGTCTAGCCTCACGGTTTGTATACACCTCTCCCTATTCCTACTCATCCTTGGAATGATATATCTATGGATTTTGTGATGGGTTTGCCTAGAACTAAGACAGGAAAGGATTCCATTTTCGTTGTGGTTGATAAATTCTCTAAAATGGCTCATTTCATTACTTGTCATAAAACTGATGATGCATTACATGTAGCTGAGTTATTCTTTAAGGAGATAGTTCGTTTACATGGGATGCCTAGAACTATAGTTTCTGATAGAGATACCAAGTTTCTTAGCTACTTTTGGAAAACTTTGTGGTCTAAGTTAGGAACTAAGCTATTATTTTCTACTACATGTCATCCTCAAACTGATGGCCAAACAGAAGTGGTTAATAGAACTCTGGGAACTCTCTTACGTGATTTAATTAAAAAGAATCTTAGAACGTGGGAAGATTGTTTGCCTCACATTGAATTTGCATACAATCATGCTGTGCATTCTGCATCTAAGTATTCTCCATTTTAATTTGTTTATGGGTTCAATCCCATATCTCCTTTGGATTCAATTCCTTTACCTTTGAGTGAAAGAACTAGTATCGATGGAAAGAAGAAGGCTGAGTTGGTTCAACATATCCATGAGAAGGCTCGAAGAAACATAAAAGAGAAAACAAAGTTGTATGTTAACCAAGCTAATAAAGGCAGGCGTAAATTGATCTTTGAAGTTGGAGATAAAGTCTGGATACACTTGAGGAAGGAACGATTTCCAGAAGAAAGAAAATCCAAGCTTATGCCTAGGATTGATGGTACAACGTCAGTTCTAGTTTCAATGTTTCTGATCTCTCTCCTTTTATTGCAGATGAAGCAGATTTGAGGACAAATCCTTTTCAAGAGGGAGGGGATGATATGATCATGCCAACGGACCAGGAGCTAACACCCATGCTTGTACCTGAGCTTGAACATGAGGATGCTTTAGCTATATCAAGTGGACCAATGACGCGTGCTAGGACCAGGAAGCTTGAACCAGAGGAGCAGCTTGAAGATGTGGATGAGCTTGTAGCTGAGGATGTTCTTGTCACACCAGCTGGTCCAATGACTTGATCAAGAGCTAAGAAGTTTAACCAAGCTAATGGAGGATTACTTAATCAAATATGGAGCCAACTTGATCAAGACAACAAGTATGGAGGTAAAGCTTGTCAAACCACTATGATTTTGATTCAAGCTAAGTGATTTCAACAAATGGGAAAAGTGTCTCAGTTGTACTCTTTTTCCCTTGTCAAGTTTTGTCCCAATGGATTTTCTTGACAAGGTTTTTAATGAGGCAACTGTTTCACTTCATAATTGCCCATTTGTTGAATCAAAAAGCCCAAGGCCTTATTCGAAAGATAATCACGTTTTTATTAAGTTAAGGGGCTGAATTTTTAGATTCAAACTTGTTTTTAATGTTCAGTCATTTTCGAGACAGTTTTGGAGCTTGTTCCAAAACTTGACTCTTCTTCTTCTCCTCTTCTCTTTATAAGTTCTGTATTCTGATTCTAAATGATCTATCTAGCTTTTTATTCCCAAACTCTTTTCTAAAGAACTAGATCATTCGGTAAATCAAAGGCTCCCTCATAACCTTTGTGTGACCCATCGATCCCCTGGTGAATCTAAGGCTTTCCGCATCCTTAGTGTGACCAATACACTCCCTTGTTACTTAATCCATTCGATCTAAATCATCCAGAAACGAAACCCCATTCAACTTGCTTCTAAAGTGACGATTTTGGAGTTAGATCATACAAGGATCTTATTAAACAATGTCTACAATTATCGACCTTAATTCCACACCAACGTGCGAAACCAGAGATAGAAGAAAAAAATGAAGATTTCAACACAGACAAACCCGTTGGTAACCAATACCATGACAAAAACAAAGACAGAGATGGTGAAACTAAACAGAAGCACACAAGCTCGGAACAAAAGAGAACCAGCGAAAGCCACAACTCCATTTCTCCGGCAAGGAAGGACACTTTGGAATCCAGTGCCATGTCCTTCTCCCAACATGGAAAAAGAGAATCTCAGGCCAGTTGTAACAACACACACATATCATCTCCTTGTGCCAAAGACAGTACACATGCTCGTAATTATGGTAACACACCGAAGTAAACTTCCGACAAACAATATCCGGAAGTGTCTCTGCCTCGACCCAGTTCTCTGTTTCTTTTTTAAATTCCCAGATCTTGATGCTTCTGCATATCCCGTTGCTCCCAATCCCTCCCACCATGTACAATGTCTTCTTCTCCGAGTCACCCACTAATCTAGCAAACGTGATCTCATCAAATACACCGTCTCCGCTGGCTGTAGTCCATTTCCCGTCGCTGAGATCGACGCTCACGATCATAAACGGCTCGGATCTAGCGAAATACAAAGACCCATAGTAAAAAACACCGTCTTGATTAAACCCACGAGGTATGAACTGATCGGCGCCGGCGAATCTTCTCCACGAGCGATCGCCGGAGTCGTAGAGACAAACGCACCGGGAGGCGCCGGAGGAGCAGAGAGTGAAGATCATGTAGCCGTGAGGGGAGGAGATAAGAGAGAGAAGCTCGAAGTGGAAAGGGTAAAACGGGAGTTTGAGAGATCTTGAGGATCGGGTGAGGGGGTTAAAGACGGCGAGAGAAGAAGAAGAGGAAGAGGAGAGGGAGAAACAGAGGAGGCCGTTTGAGGAAGAGAGGAGTGAAGAGGCGCATGATTGCGAAAGGGAACGGGGGAGTGGTAACGTGCGCCAGGAGTGGAGATTAGGGTCGAAGAGAGGGAAGGAGTTGAAAGATTGGGGATGAGAGAGAAGGAGGAATGAAGGGAGAGCGAAAGAGTGGTCGGAGAGGAAAGTCGGAGAGAGGATCAGAGATCGGAGATGGCGGGAGATTGATCGGAGAGCAACGAGGGTCTTGAAAGGAAGGTAAGAGAAGATGTGGTCGAGGAGGTGGTCCGGTAACCCGGACCAGATTATTGGATCCATAGCAACCGGAGAAGATATGACGGTTGGGGAAGATACCGGCGACCAGTAGAGGAAATTGGATGCTGCGGTGGTGGTGATGGTAATGGGTTTCTTGCCGTGAGCTCTGAGGCGGAACATGGTGAACCAAAAAGGTTGCTTTTACTTGAAGAATAGTAGAAGGGAAGAAGAAAATGCGAAAAATCTACGTTTGCGTCTTGAGAGTTCACATTTAGGTACGGGTAGATATAACGAGTGAACCAAAGAAACCAAAGTCATTAATAGCTAAAAGTTTAAATTTTTGGGCAGAGCATCAACAACAGCAGAGATGTATATGGGTCTCTTGAATACATTATTTTAATATTTTCTATTAATTGAATTATTTATTTATATATTCAATTATTATACTAATACAGAACCAATAACATAATAACACGTGGAGAGACCATTTGAAAAACCGTCTTTTCGTTTCTGTTTGGAGAGACGTCCCTCAAATTGTTTTGTACTTTTTTATTACTTTTCAATTGTTTAATCATGAAAACTGTTTGAAGAAACGAGCGTTGTTGATACTCTTATAAAAAAAAATGTTGAAAAGAATTAGTTTTTTCTTTATATTAAAAGTTTTCATTGGGCATCTAATATTGAAAAAGGTTGAAATTATTAGGGACATAAAAATGAATTAGTTTAATGTTTAAAGGAATCCAATAGAATGGAAATTAAATATGAACAAAACCAATTATAATTTTTTTTGTTATAACAGAATCGAGCCCAACTGAAAAAAGAAGCGAATGGCAAAGCTTAGATCACATAAATAAAACAGTACACCAGCCAAAAATATATAAATAAATAGAATATTTATACACAATCCAAAGTTCCAAACCAAAATTCTAGTTTGTTTATGCATAACATCGAATAAACGAAACTATAAACTTGAATAACGATGAGTTCACATATATTGGACAGTACAACCATCAGAGATACTAGACCATTACTATGACGTCTTCCCAAATATTATCAAATCAAGTGGGCATATACTATGCATATCATAACAAAAAAGTAAGAAACTTATCAAAGTCAGAACGGCGTAAGACCAGCACCTAATTTATTAATGAGAAAAGGAAGAGTTGGACCAGTTGGTTATGAAGATTAATCGTAGGACCACTTTTAGACTTTAGCATTTAGTTTCTTTCTATTTTCGCAAAAGTGTTATTCCGATTGATAATGTAACAGTAATTTATGAATAAAAGGAACTCGTGGAATAAAATCTTAGAGCATCAGCAACGATAAAACACTCATACAGTCTCTTAGATATATAAGTTTCATCAGTGTTCTAAAAAACGTTCTAGGCATTCGCTTAGGCGGTGTTTAGGCGCTAGACCCCTATAGACCGTGGTGATTAACGTTTAGACCGCCTAAAAGATTATAATATTATTAAATATAATTTTTTCATTTGTAAATCATGATATTCTTAATATTATGATAAAATGATAATAATAAATGTAATATACATTTTCTTATATATAAATCATGATATTTTCTATATTTTGTTATATAAATCTAATATATTATAGTTTTTTGTAAAACGCCTAGACCGCTTAAAATTCGCTTAGGGTCCGATTAGACGTTCTAGGCGCTAGATGATTGGTCACCACCCGCTTAGCGTCTAGCGCTTTTTTGAACATTGAGTTTCATTATTTGTTATTAGGGTAATTCTGAACCATTCATATGAGAACATGTGGGCTATTCAGTTTAAGAGAAGTTTCTTGTTGTAGAGTCGTTTCTTCTTTTCTTTCTTACTTTTTAATTATTTTTTATTTTTTATTTGGTAAGAACCCTTAAAAGTTTTACCATTAAGGATGGTCTTTGTTATGACTTGGTAAGTTGCTAAGGCCGGCCGAGCAGCCTAAATTTTTATAAGTGTCTGAATTTAGGAGCAATTCTCGTAGGTCTAGATTAAGGGAATCTTAGGATGAATTTGAGTCGAAGAAAATCTAGATTTGGTCGAGTAAATTTTCCTCTAGATTGAAAATGTCGTTGTGGTTCAGTCGGCATGGGACGTAGGACGGATGGTTTGAAATGCGGGACGTGCGAGAATTGTCCGAGATGCGGGAAGGAGATTCTCCCATTGCGATCGAGCGCGTGGGAATCACCCATGTGTTGATTTCGTCTCTACAGGTTTGACTGTGTCGGACAATGTGTCTGATACAAGGACTGTGCCGCGTTGGGCACTGCATAGCGTCTGACTCGAGTGTTGTGCAACGTTGGGCATTGCTTTGCGGATGGCGCGTGCTGTGGCGTTTGGCACACACGTGCAGTGCCAAACAATGCCAGTTGTATGTTGAAGCGACAGACACACAGTGCGTAGTGTCAGACTCAAGGACTTCACCGCATTGGATATCGCGTTGCATCCGTTGAGGCATGACAACGCTTGTCACATGCAGAAGCGTCCGACAATGCATCTGACGTGCGGAGCGAGTGTGCCACGTGACAATAATGCGTTTGTTTCAGCAAAAACAAGGAATCTCACCATTTTTCCCTATAAATAGTCGTCCCAAACCTTTAGAAATCCTTCATTCTCATTTTAAATCATCAAAACTCTGCTTATTTCTTTCTAGAATATTTTCTTCAGTAAAATCTTTGATTTTTGAATTTCAATGAAGAATTCTGAACCGTTTAATCCGGTAAGCTCTAGTTATGCCGTTTTCCCTTAGAGTTATTAGAACTAACTGTCCACATCAGGTTGATCCATGGCTAAGTTAGGTTCATTCTTTAGCTTTAGGGTTGTTTGAGTATGTGAAGCTTATGGCGTGTTCGTGGTGTTCGAGCCTAGTAAACCTCAATCTCTGAAATCTGTGAGTCTCCGTACAATGCGTTGGGTTATATTAATGTTCTGATTCAGGTTGACGTTATGAATGCGTGTGATTCGAATGAATGAATCACATGCATGTCATGTATTATGTCTGATGTTTGATAAGAGGTTCTTAGAAAATATAATAGAGAATATTACTAAGTATAATGTGTGATGTGAATTATTATTGTGTGATGTATTGAATTATTATTTTGTGATCGTGTGAATAAGTTAACGTGAGCATATTAACATGAATATTCATATATAAATAATAATGTGTGGAGATGCGTTCGACGTTCCAGATGGACGTGGTAATAGTGTGCTAACCACAAACGCAAAAAGGATACTTGGGCAGCTCCCTTGGTCGTGCATGCACGACAGTGCATAAGTTCAATAGATGAAATGGGATGTTGTGTGCATGAATGGCCACAATGTCGGAAATGCACGGAACGGTCGACGGAACCACGGGGCCTTGTGTTGAAATTATAATCCAGGTTTGCATGCATGTAGATGCTATTGTTTAAGTTAATTGTTATTGAATGCTTCCGCGTATTCATGATTGCGTGATTGTTATTTTGGGTTTTGGGTTGGGATAACGCCAAAACATTTAGAGGAACCAAAATTCACTAAGTAATACTAGATTACTTATGACTCTACTTGTTTTGCACGTGAACCTAGTGGGTAGACCAAAGGGAGCATATAAATGACTAAGGAAATCCAGCGGTAGATTGTCCTCTCTTTTGTAAAATTACGCATTATGCTTATTTTAAGTTCGAATAAGACTTGTTTTGAGCATCTAGACTCATGGCCGAAACTAAGAATGTTTTAATGTATTCATGTGGAACTCAAGTATTATGTATAAAGAATTTTCAAAGTAATTCGCATGTTTCAAACTGATATTGTCTTGTCTCGACGATTTAACCATTTGACGTGGTTAGGGGTTGGCAAGCCATGAGTTACGTCGGACGGGAAGGGCCGTTCGTGAATAGTTGAACTTAGGTTGTTAGATACGTTTTAATAAACCTTGGTTCGGGCGTTTCATTTACTTGGGGCATCTTCGGTCGGCCGGCCGGCCAACCCGTCCGGGTGATTTGGGGTGTTACAGCTACGTTTAGGTGGTATTAGAGCATTGTTTTGTTCATGCTCACTGGAACATATTTTTTAAAACGTTTTATCGAGTAATTATTGAGTCACAATAAGGAAAGTAGGATAAGCTGGTAGTTATGTGCTTTAGATACAAGGTTAGTGATATATCGTGGTTTTTACCCATTTAAGACCACGATATAAGTCCATGTTTTAGAGTCTTTTTGGTGTTTTCGAGTGTTTTGGTGTTAATCTTAGGTACAAAGGCATTTTGGACTCAATTGGTGTTTACTGGAACTTTTTGGAGCATAAAGGAATGAGCAGTCAAAGTAGCGATTTCGGAGTCAACATTTCAAGACTGTGTCGAGCGACAGAGATGATAGTGTCGCTCGACACTAAGCCTCTACTGATAGTCCACACGCACACAAACTGGAACCCGCAGGGTTGCTAGTACCTGGAATCGGATCTCTCAGGGAATCCTACGTTTTCAGAGGTGGCTATCAACTAACTCTCTTCTCAATTTCGTGCCTCATATAATATATATAGGCATGTGAGAAAACCTAATTGTCCAGCAATTAAACCGGTTCAAATTAAGTCATTAAACCGAAATCCCTATCTCGGTTTTTAGCCCGTGTCGATCGACACACTAATGTAGTGTCGATCGACACCTTCTCTAAAACATGATTCTTATGTGTATCAAATACACATCATTTGATCATTACATTAATGATCATTTCCATATAAAGTAAATCCAGTTTGCTTAGGTGTGTGACCCTATAGGATCATATAATACTAGTAATGAGTTCATAACTCATAGATCATCAGCGGCTTCTAGCAAAACGTCATGACCACCTAGTATCATATGAATGTCTGATCTCGACAGTACAACTATCACTAGAGTGAATACAAGTGTGATTTCAGGACATTCCCAACAAAGGAACCCGCAACGTGCAGTGGTCGCTCGACCAGACTTCCTTTAGTTGGTAATGATGGTGAAGAACATGGGAACGCAGCCTTTTATAGCGGACACTTGGTTCAATTGCCTTAAGAGGAAAGTTTTAGCGACACGTCCCCTTGATGACATCAAGGCGGACATGGCTAACTATTACTTAGAAGAGGCTGTGAGTAGCTGGTAGATCAGTGTGGAGCCTAAGTTTGGAGCAGTGAAGCTGACTTGGCTGGAATTTCGTAATGAATTTGATAAGATGCATTTTCCTTCTGAGGCTAGGGACAAGCTTGAAGTGTAGCTCCTGGAGGTCAAACAAGGTAATTAAAGTGTTCAGGAGTATAAGGATGAATTCACCAAGCTACGTTGCTACGTGCGTTATGTTCAGGGTTATGAGGTGGCAATCATTCGCGGTTTCTGAGATGTCTTAGGCCAGATCTTTCGAGTTGTCTCATGGTTGTGGAGTTTACCACTATGTTCCAACTGATGGAGCGTGTAATTAATGTCAAAGAAGGGATCAATGATTAACATGATGATCGGATGAGTGTGGATCCAGTTCAGTTAGGAGGTAGAAATACTGGAACTCAGCAACTTTCTCCGGCGTTCCAAGAAAAGTCTAGTTAGAGACGGAAGTTGAACAATCGCGAAAAGGGGCATAGTGGGAAGTGGGGGTTAAAGAGCATTAACGGGAGCGGCCAATAAGGAGTGCTTCCATTGTGGAAAGGTTGGACATGAGTACGGCATATCATCCAGAGACAGACGGTCAGAGTGAAAGAACCATACGGACGCTAGAAGATATGCTCCGTCTATCTATCTTGGATTGGGAAGGAAATTGGGAGATGTACCTACCCTTAGTGGATTTTTCCTACAACAACAGTCACCACACCAGCATCATAATGTCTCCATACAAAGCCATATATGAGAGACCGTGTAGGACCCCGTTGTGTTGGACAAAAGTTGGAGAACGATAATTATGTGGACCCATGTTAGTGCAAGAATCCCTAGAAGCGATAAGGGTGGCCTGCAAAAACATGAAGAATGCCCAAGACCGGCATAAGAAGTATGCAGACAGAGGAAAAAGAGAAGTAGTCCTCGAAGTAGGAGACATGGTTGTTCTTAAGATGGCTGCGACGAAGGGAAATGATCATTTCCAAAAGCCTAGTAAGATATCAACATGGTACATCAGACTCTTTCATAATCATAAAGCGGCTGGGAGAACTTGCTTATAAGCTAGATATACTAAAGACGATGAACATTCATCAGACAGTTCATGTTGAAGGATAAGGAACCGATCCACTGCTCATGAAAGGTCAAATGGTAGACGAATAACCGATTTGAAGAGACTTGGGAATCATAAGCGAAATCCTGAAAGCAGTACCATGAGATGTTTGAAGAAGAAGAACCAGCATTGGACAAGGAAGGAGCATCAGAGTTATAGAGAATTTAGGACGAATTCTAAATAAGGAGAAGATAATGTTATGACCCGGTAATTGACTAAGGATGGCCGAGCGGCCTAAATTTTTATAAGTGTTTAAATTTTAGGAGATATTCACCTTCGTCTAGATTAAGAGAATCTTAGGATGTATTTGGGTCAAAGAAAATCTAGATTTTGTCGAGTAAATTTTCCTCTTGGTCAATAATTATCGTTGTGGTTGAGTTAATATTAGGATGCGGGACAGTTGGTCTGAAACACGGGACGAGTGAGGACTGTCAGAGATGCGGGATGGAAAATTTTCCATCCCGATCAAGCGCATGGGAATCACGCATGAGCACGACCGATGTGTAGATGCAAATTGCCATGTGGCACCCATGCGTTGATTGCGTTCGCCCATGTCTGACTGTGTTGGACATTGCGTCTGACATAAGGACTGTGCGGCGTTTGGCACTAATTAGCGTCTAACTTGAGGGATATGTAGCGTTGGGCATTGCATTTTTTTGGCACATGCTGTAGCATCTGATACATGCGTGGAGTGTCAAACAATGTTAGTCGCATGTTGTTGCGTCTGATACATGTGTGTAGCGTCTGATACACATGCGTAGCGTCTAACTCGAGGACTGTACCACGTTGGGAATCACATTGCGTTCATCAAGGACTGACAATGCTTGTTTCGTGCCGTAGCGTCCGACATTGCGACTGACGCACTGAGCGTGCGTGCCACCTGGCAGTCGTGCGTGTGTTTTGGCAAAAACAAAGAATCTCACTCTTTTTCCCTGTAAATGGTTGTCTCAAACCTTTAAAAATCCTTTATTCTCATTTTAAATCACCAAAACGCAGCTCATTTCTCTCTAGAATATTTTTTTAAGTAAAATCTTTGATTTTTGGATTTTCGATTTCCGAGCCGTTTATCCGGTAAGCTCTAGTTTTAGAGCTATTAGAACTAACTGTCCAGATCAGCTTGATCCGTGGCTAAGATAAGATCATTCCTTAGCTTCAGTTTGTTTTGAGTCCGTGAAGCTTAGGGCCTATTCGAGATGTTCGAGCATAGTAAACCTCAATCTCAAAAATCTTAAGAAAATAAGTTTTCTTAAAGTTTGCATCTTACATAACATATCTTAAGATATGTTACTTGTCCTTCCATTCAAATATTTGTTCAAATATTTTTTAAAATTGGAATTCAATAGATTATCCCTAGTTTAGTCTAAATAATCAAATTTTCTATAACATATATACCACAAACACTAATTTAAAGGCATATGGCTCAAATATTTTTAAATGTTTAGGGTTTAGGGTTTTATTTGTGACTCCAAAAATGTATAACAAATTAGTAGTAATTTTGTGACTATTTTGCTACTTAAATTTGTGGATCCAAATTTTTTGAAGTTTTTAACCAAAAATGTTTCCCTCCAAACCCAAAATTTGTTTCCCTCTAAGTCAAAAAACTGAAATATTTCCTTCTAAGCCAAATTATTTTCCCTCTAAGCCCAACTCATAAATACCAATATCACAAATTTCCTCTAACCCTAAAAAATCTGTGTCGGCGACTCAGATCCAAAACCTTATCTCTCTCGACTCATCTTCGATTCTCTCTTTGTTTCGAAATTTTGGAGGTCTCTGATAATCCTCCTAAACCCTAAAATCTTCATTCTACACCTCTGATAATCTCGCTCTCAGTCTCTACCCTAAGATCTCTTCGTCTTGTCGTTTTTGTTTCGATTTCTCGAGATGTCTGGTAGAAACAACTATGGAAAAGGGGTTAATGGAAGCCTCGTTGGTAGATCTATTGGTGTTGGTGGTTGATCCAACCTTCCTGATAAGCCTGAAGCTGTTGTTCCAGGCTCAGATGTGAGAGACAACGCCGGGGTGCTTAGACGCAACACCGACAAAGATCCTGTAACTTCAGGTTCAGGTGTGAGAGCCACGGCTGGAGACCTTTGAGGTAAAGCCAAAGATCTCTCACCTTCGGTCTCAAGACTACTTAGTAACATCTCTGGTCTCTTTATACTAATATGATAAGTTTATGATATTGTAATACTGACTAAGAATGGATTGTGCTACTGTACATGTGTATGTGTTTGAACTAGTTGATTTGGTTATTTAGATGATAGGTTATGTGTTTGAACAAGTTAATCGTCATTGATTTGGTTATTTAGATGATAGGTTCTTTACCATCCATTGTTTTGTTTCAATTCTGAAACTAAGGTCTCTTTAAACTTTTCAAATTCTGAAATTGGGTTTCTTTAGCATCCATTGTTCTTTATGCTCTTTGTCTACTGTTACATTACAATTTGATTTATGCTCTTTCGTGTCATAGTTTCAGTGTATTTATATCATTAGCCTTGATATGAAAGTTCATTGTTCTCATTGTTATATACTTGATAACAAGAACATAAATTCTTGTGTTGTTTTTGTTACCAATAAATCTGTGTAGGATTCAATTCCATTTATGAAAAGAGGAAACATTGTGTCTGCTCTTCAGAAAGGTTGCCAAAGAGTAAAGTGCTTTATCGGTAGGAACTGCTTAATACATAGTTAGTTGTATGTGTACATCTGTTTTATATATTGGTTTATGAATAAACGCTCTTGGTGGTTGCAGATTTGGATGCTGGTTTTAGCCCAACTACCTCCAAAGTAAGCTAAACATTATCCTATATTATTTACAGTATTTATTTTATTATCATCTGACCATAGAACATGTAAATCGATGGAGAAGGAGAAGTAAAATGGTCATTTGTATTCCTTTTGAAATCATGTTTTTCCTCCTCTTTTGGTAAATTATAATGAATTTTTTTTTTATAGATGTCAAACTTGTGATTCATAGAGAAGGAAAACCACTAGTATACACGCAACTGGAGCGGCAATATCAGGATTGGATTATGAAAATGCATAATACCCATGATGAAGAAGCTACATCGGGTGAAGATGACCCTATTCTCATTATTGGATCCTTGGATAAAAAGGCTAATGGAATCTTGCGTGATGGTATGTATTAGCTTTTTAAGGAAGATAAAGATATTTCGTTTGCATTAAATGACTGTTGGATTTTCGTACATACTAACATTGATGTTGTAGAAACACATTTGAGGATTCTGCCTTTTCTATATGTTCAAGTTTGTATCATTGTCTGAGTTGTGTACTCATACCTCCAATGCTTTTAAGGTGCAGCTGTGAGGTTGCACACGGTAGTTAGAAGAGGAGGAATGACGTGGAAACGTGGTCAAAAGATAAAGATTCTGAGAAGAGCTCGTGTTGAGGTTCACAATAACAATGTCTACGCAACCATTGACTATTTCCTAATAGAAGGGTTCAAGGATGAAGCAGGCGGTTAGTACCATCTCCACCTGGCACAGAATTCCACTCTGGTCTTGCAGTACATAACATCAACCATGGAAAATATTAACTTATGTTTTCTTTTGTCAAGATGCTTGAGTAGTACTTTCTTTTGTCAAGTTTTAACCTTAATTAGTACTTTTTTTGCTTGTAAAATCAAAACTTTTCTTCTTCTTTCTATTATGCAATTTCAATTTTACGTTCTTAGTATCAAATTAGTATCATATTAGTATCAAATATGTTACTAAAAACTGACCAATTAGTTACTAGATCAGAAAACTATCATCACAATTTGGTCTCAAATAAGAGACACAATAGTGACTAATTTGTGACCACTTTCTATTATTAGTTCGTAACAAAAGAGTCGCTAATAATAGAAAGTGGAGTCGCAAGCTAGTTGCAAATTAGCGACTAAACATGACTGTCACAGAATAGTTGCTAATTTGCGACTAAACAAGACTGTCACAAAATAGTCGCTAATTAGCGACTCATTTGTGACTCAAAAAATTAGCGACTCGACTATTGTGACCCCAGTTTTCGAGTCGCAAATGGCTCATTTGTGACTCTTTTGTGACTCTTCCCGGAGTGACTAACGACCTGTTTTCTTGTAGTGTACCCAAAGAAGACCGTGATACAAAGGAGAGATGAGTTTGAGAGTTTTACAAGTGATTCCCAAAGAAAAGACTAAGTCTGGGGGAGAAAGGCGAACAATAAAGTGGTTGGGAAATTGTGGACTTCAATAGATCCATTCTCTCTTGCGATTTTGCATAATGTCTCACACCCGGAGTTTTTGGTAACCCTAAACACTTTTAACCTCACAACTAAATTAGTCTTCCCTAAACACCTAGCTGAATTCCTTGTAAATATCTTTGATCGGAGATCCTTGAGGATCTAAGAGGGTAAAAGAATCGATTGACTAGAAGTTGAGATTTTGCAGGGACATAAGTTTAGGACATACTTTCGATCTGATGATGAGAGATGATGAAAAGCGCCCATGAAATCACTTTTTATTTATGTGGATTACAATTTTAGAGAAAGAAACAAGATCAAAGAATATGTGAGTTCCCGTGTTTTCAAATTTTCTTTCCTGATTAACCTTTTGTTTGCTTGAGGACAAGCAAAGGATAAGTCTAGGGGAGATGATATACTCGGTATTTTACCAATTTTACTATCTATTTATTTCTATTTTCTAAGCTATTTAATAAGTTTTTCTATCAAAAGAGGTAGTTTTCTCGTATATTTGGTTTTGAAGAGTCATATAGGTCAAATCATCAAAAAGGGAGTTAAAAGGAGCAAAATGAGTATTATTCATCCTAAAACAACTTATCAAGTCAAGCAAGCCAATCTAAGCTCTCAAAGTCCAAGATTTCACTATTTCCCAAGTTGAACAGAAAGTATGTCTCCGAAAGATCACCTCGGACAGAAGACCAAATCAACTTAGACGGTGATGAAATTTCATATAGAGATAGCCCTTTGAGTCATATTTCCAATGGAGTTTTAATTATATCAAATGGAGTTGCAGTGTGGAAGTTATTTAAGTTTTACTAAAGATATGTCATTCTGCATAGAAGAAGAATCAAGTCCAAGATGGGCCTAAGCACCAAACCAATCCATGGGCCGGCTCATTGAAATGAATCCATGCTCAAGGAGATGAGTTTGAGCCAGACCCCGGACCAATTCACGTGAACGATGCCACCGATCTGTGCTGTGGCCACTTCTGCGCATTTATCGATAAAAAGATGTTTTTGCCCGAACTAAAACCCTAGAGCCTTTGCTGACCTAGAACCTCTTCCTAAACCTATATATACTTGTTTTTAGTCTCTTGAGAGAAAGATAGCAGCCCTAGGCACTACAAATCAATAATAAACATGTATTTTTGTAATTCTCTTTAGATCTTCATCTTTATCCTTTGTAAAAGAGCGATGAAGGCCATGGTGTTCTTCTCAAGATTTGTGCTTCGAGATCCACCTATGCCAAGCCCTTACTTAGCACGAATCTACTATTTAATCAACTTCTCTAGTTGTTCCATGTTTCATAACATGTAGAGTAGTTGTATGTTTGATATATAGTTATTTTAAAGTTTTTTTACTGCATCTTTTACATCTTTATTGAGCTTGTTTCTAGATTGATTTTCTATCTTTATTCATACTCAAGGCGTGATCAAAATTACCTACCTAGTGGCCAATTTTAGATTGGTGCCGATTCAAATGCTTTTGCCGATCGTATATAGTATTTGATAGGTTAGGCGTCTTAACAATTCAAAAAGTTAGTTAAGGAGTTTCATAAACAATTGAATCTCAATCTTACAGCATAATTCACCTTGTAATAACCACGCGAAAGCCGAGTCTATTAGGGTTTGAGTTATAGGTTTTGGAGCCACGAAAGTGGAATGATTCTACCATAGTGATTTGAGTTCTAGAACACTAGTTGCATCTCTTTAAAAACCGGTGTAGAGCATGTTGCATTAGTTCCTTTTAATTGCTTTTATCTTGCGTATTTTAATTTATCTATCCCTTTATTTTATTGCTTTGCTCGTTTCATCATAAACCCCAAAACCCAAATATATTTTCTCTTAGCTTATTCTGCATCATATAGATTTATAGCTTAACAACATAGTCTCATGTGCATCGACCCCTAAGTACAACAATTGTCAACTGTGTACTTGCAGATTAGGGTTTATAAATTTAAAACACTTTTGCATAGCCTACTTTAGACGGCATCAACATTCCTTGGTGGAATGGCCCCTTTTGCCATGGTGAGTGCAATATTACGTTTCATTATATTTGGACTTCTTGCCTTGCTGCGAATGGTCGATGGCGTACGCCTACTGCCCCTTTTCATTGTTCATGACGAACTTCTTGGGCTGTTGTTTTCCGCGGGCAGCTGCAAGGTTCGTATATTTCTTTACTAGGAGAGTTGTCTCCTCTTCGAGGATGGCTAAGAAGGTTGCTTTGTGTTGCACGTTGTTGAGTGGCATAAAATGGTTGACAATGAGCTCCTCTCAGAAATTAGATTTGTGCCATAGGCCGTGCTTCAGCGCTTCTAGCGTGATGTCAGGCGTTTTAACACATGGCCGGGGCCATCAAAAACCCCTATGTACGTTGTAGCACAAAGGGTTATCGTATCCACAGGGAGGTTTGATTGATACACTAGGATTGCAATGATCCTTCTTAAGCTAGAGCGATGCTTTTTACATGTAAATAAAAGATGGAACTATGTAACATGTGATGAGGATGGTTTTAATTTACATTGTTCTCGAAGAGACGAGAGTTAGGCCATGGAAATTCTTATAGACAATGAATCAAAGATTATCACAACTGTCAAAGTTCTATCACGCACCGTTCTAGAACTCAAACACGAAAGTATAACCAACTAACTGTCGTTACGAAGGCTATATATATTTAGACCCTCATGAATCATCGAATCTAAACACGCATTTAGCACGAGTTCGATATGTTCACAAAATCCCTAAGCCAAATATTCTTTGCGAATAGGTAACCTTGCCCATTTAGACTAGATTCAGGTTATTAATCCCACTGTCGTGGCTAACCAACAATCCTAAAATCAAGATTCTAGGTGATCAAGCTAGATTCAAGCATTGAGAACAGTCTAAACGAAGAACTAACGGATAACCTCAACAGATCTTCGATTTTATTGATTTCTCATCAAAACCCATGAAATCTCCATGTCCTAACAAGTAATTTACTCAGAAATAGATGAAGAAATCATAATAACTGAATAGAATTTCATAAAAGAGTTAGAGTTTAGAAGATACAAATGGTGTCACTAGGTGAAGAACATGAAGATCTCCCTCCAAGATCTTCAAAATCTCTCTCTCTCTCTCTCTCTAAGTCTCAAAACGAGAATAGATCTAGTTTTTACAAGTTTTCTAGATATTTTACAAAGAAAACAAGTTTAAACTATTTATAGAAGTGCCAAAATTAGGTCTGCAGGTCCGCCGTCGATCGACATTAAAGTCCTGTCGATCGACGCGAAGGCGTCTGTGGAAATATCTGAAAAACGCGTTGTTCTGGCTTCTTCAGGCTTCCTGTCGATCGACATAAATCCCTGTCGATCGACGGGAAACTCTCTGGAAAAACCCCTCCGGTAAAACGGCCATATCTCCTGAACCACCGATCGGAATGACCTCAAACCACTTCCATTGGAAATCTATCTCAAATACCTACAACTTTCATGAAGATCTCTGAAGCTAAGTCCAAATTAAAACCGTTCTTCTAAGGCGATCTTTGAAGCACTTCGGATGGTTTCGGCACAAACGACTATTTTCCTGCAAAACACTACAAAAGACACACAAATACAAAATATACTATACAAAACCGACTTATATCATGGTTAAAAACGGGTAAAAACCATGATATATCACGCCCCCAGACTTAGCATTTGCTTGGCCTCAAGCAAAACATACACCAAGAATGTGAAAGAGGTTTGAAAACATAGAACATACCTTCTTTCGATGCAGCGAATTGACCTTTCCAAAACCAACCAGAATCAGACCACCATGTACTTCTCCGCAGATACACACAACCTTCCAAATCCATCCACCACTTCGCAGCATAATCCGTTAGTCTTCATCGCTTGATCTCAATGTTCTCAAAGCCATGAACCTTCTAGACTCATTCCCATACTATATCGCGATAAATCAACCTAAACAACACTTGGTAATCTACCTCTCCCCCAGACTTATTTCGTTCTATATTTACATATATATACATTTTTTTTTTTGCGATTGTTAAACTCGAAGCAGTGCATATTTCACTAATGTTGTTCCTTGTGAGGAGACAGGTTCGTGACTCACTATGATTGTTCCTTGTGAGGAGACAGGCTCGTGAGATTGCTCGTCTTTCAACATCCTTTTTAGGGGACTCAGGCTGCTGCTTTGAGCTAGGTGATCATCTCGAGTACAGATTCATTGGATTTACTCCTTATCTTGTACTTGAGAACTATCATTTCACCCCAATCCTAGTAATATTTTATATATGTATATATATATTTTTCTTTTTATATGGGGAGAGGAGTACCATTACTATCAACAGGAGGTTGCATTTATCAGGTACGAATGAGGAGTCAAGCTCAATGGACATCGATCCCAAGGAGAATCGTGCAATAGCTCTGACTTGTCGGATTATACTGGAAGTAGCGGATGTCTCTAGTCAACCGGTCAATCCTAGGATTTTCCATTAGTCTTAACTCTGAAGCTGATTCTGGAAGTACGGTCACACGGTGAAAAAGAAACTTCACTGAACCAAAAGAAGGGTTGTTGTTTTGACTCAATAAAACAAAAATTTTAAAAAAATTTGAGTCAAAATCAAAACAAAAAGAACCACGTTAGTAGTTTCCTCCCCCAGACTTAACCAACACTGTCCCCAGTGTTATCAAGCCCGAAATTGGCAAAATAAATCAAACGAAACGTGAACTTGCTCGAAAAAGTACAGGATATACCATTTTTGGAAGTCGTGTCGATCGACGGGAACATTGTGTCGATCGACATATCTTGTTCTGCCTTAACCGTTGTTGAATTTTGTTGCAGTGTCGATCGACAGAAACATCGTGTCGATCGACAGATGAGGCTCTGCCCAAATTGCACATTTGTCGAATTTTTTTTTTCCGCAAAGTGGTTGGTTCAATGTTCCAAACCTGCATCTATAGATATTCAACAAACGATCAACGGGAAAACATACTGCAATCCTTAAACAGAAAGCTAAGTTTACATATCGTTTGAAATTCCAACTAAAAATCCGAAATAGAAGTACAAATTGAAAAATAAAAGGATAGAATTTGCTTGTTTTTTGTCTCTAGCATTGACGAGGGATAGGATTGGGGAGGTCCCCAATGGCGCGTTTAACGTCACTAGATTGACGGTTGCTTCATACTTGTCACTTCCTTCTAGAACAAAAGTGAAAAGATTAGCAACAAAAGGGAATAAAAATAAAACTCTAGCCTTAAGAAGAATCAAAATCCCAATGATCAATGCAAAAACCTCCCCGGCAACGGCGCCATTTTGATGTCAGGCGTTTTAACACATGGCTGGGGCCATCAAAAACCCCTATGTACGTTGTAGCACAAAGGGTTATCGTATCCACAGGGAGGTTTGATTGATACACTAGGATTGCAATGATCCTTCTTAAGCTAGAACGATGCTTTTTACATGTAAATAAAAGATGGAACTATGTAACATGTGATGAGGATGGTTTTAATTTACATTGTTCTCGAAGAGACGAGAGTTAGGCCATGGAAATTCTTATAGGCAATGAATCAAAGATTATCACAACTGTCAAAGTTCTATCACGCACCGTTCTAGAACTCAAACACGAAAGTATAACCAACTAACTGTCGTTACGAAGGCTATATATATTTAGACCCTCATGAATCATCGAATCTAAACACGCATTTAGCACGAGTTCGATATGTTCACAAAATCCCTAAGCCAAATATTCTTTGCGAATAGGTAACCTTGCCCATTTAGACTAGATTCAGGTTATTAATCCCACTGTCGTGGCTAACCAACAATCCTAAAATCAAGATTCTAGGTGATCAAGCTAGATTCAAGCATTGAGAACAGTCTAAACGAAGAACTAACGGATAACCTCAACAGATCTTCGATTTTATTGATTTCTCATCAAAACCCATGAAATCTCCATGTCCTAACAAGTAATTTACTCAGAAATAGATGAAGAAATCATAATAACTGAATAGAATTTCATAAAAGAGTTAGAGTTTAGAAGATACAAATGGTGTTACTAGGTGAAGAACATGAAGATCTCCCTCCAAGATCTTCAAAATCTCTCTCTCTCTCTCTCTCTCTAAGTCTCAAAACGAGAATAGATCTAGTTTTTACAAGTTTTCTAGATATTTTACAAAGAAAACAAGTTTAAACTATTTATAGAAGTGCCAAAATTAGGTCTGCAAGTCCGCCGTCGATCGACATTAAAGTCCTGTCGATCGACGCGAAGGCGTCTGTGGAAATATCTGAAAAACGCGTTGTTCTGGCTTCTTCAGGCTTCCTGTCGATCGACACAACTCCCTGTCGATCGACGGGAAACTCTCTGGAAAAACCCCTCCGGTAAAACGGCCATATCTCCTGAACCACCGATCGGAATGACCTCAAACCACTTCCATTGGAAAGCTATCTCAAATACCTACAACTTTCATGAAGATCTCGGAAGCTAAGTCCAAATGAAAACCGTTCTTCTAAGTCGATCTTTGAAGCACTTCGGATGGTTTTGGCACAAACGACTATTTTCCTGCAAAACACTACAAAAGACACACAAATACAAAATATACTATACAAAACCGACTTATATCATGGTTAAAAACGGGTAAAAACCATGATATATCATAGCGCCACTTCTTTGTTCAAGTTTGCAATCCTGGATTTCATCGCTTTGAACTTCGCAATATAATCCTTGAGGGGTTCTTCGGGCCCTTGGGTTAGCTTCCAATGGTTAGCTTCAGAAGCTCTTGCTTCGATGAATACGGAGTACTGCTTGAGGAATAGCGCTATCAGGGCATCGAAGCTGTCTAGTCCTGCAAACCATTGAAGGGCAGGGCCCGTTAGGAATTTAGCAAATAGCCTGTAGTGCCCCGCTTCTCTTTTGCATTTGGCCAGGTGAGCTCTCGCTACGGCAAGTCAGAATACTCTTACTGTAGGAATTCATACAGGTTTTACCGGATTAATCTCTATTAACCAATCTAGATGCAATTCCTTTTCCTAGGATCTAGGGTTTGTAAACTTTAAATCTGATGAAACGGATCTCGAATATACCTGGAGTTTGCAGCGGAGATTTGATCAGGGATTCGAGATCTGCAGCACTTCAAATGCAGTGCCTCTACCGATAGTCCACACGCACACAAATAGGAATCCGCAGGGATGCTAGTACCTGGAATCGGATCTTTCAGGGAATTCTTAGAGGCGGCTATCAATAGGGTTTTCTCAAAAACTGTGTCTCCAGGTCGTGACCTATATCTCCTTTATATAGGTCCTGGAGAAAACCTAATTGATCTTGAACCGATTCAGAATCAATTAAGTTATTAAACCGAAATCTTATTTCGGTTAAACCCTCGTGTCGATCGACACTACTATAGTGTCGATCGACGCTGCCTTTAAAACATGTTTATAATGTGTATCAAATACACATCATCTAGATCATTACATTAATGATCATTCCCTTATAAAGTGAATCCTATTTGCTTAGGTGTGTGACCCTGTAGGATCATATAATACTAGTAATGAGTTCATAACTTATAGATCATAAGCGGCTTCTAGCAAAACGTAATGACCACCTAGTATCATATGAATGTCTAATCTCGACTTCACAACTATCACTGAAGTGAATACAAGTGTGATTTCAGGACATTCCCAACAATCTCCCACTTGTACTGGAATCAACTATTCCAATAATCCCTTTGTCGCTATATCTCGATCTGGCATAAGGCAAGAACCGTGTCATCCTTATTCAACCAACATCATGTTCATCGAACTCCGATTTATACTGACAAAACAAACGACTGACATTCAGCTCGTTCGAGTGCGGCCACACATTCCTCAGTATCAAATCTTCGATGGGCCCTGAGATATTTATCTCCTGTTTTACAGGAGGGACAAATCCCATCTTGTTCCATCCCTGTTCCTTCACACACTTCATGATACGCTCAATCAATGCCTTTATAGTCACCTTTTACGGATAACGTTTGACAAAATCGAAATGGACCAATTCATATGTAAGAAATCATGATGAACTCAGGTCTAAGGACTATACTCTATAGTCGTTATGAGAACCTCTCATGACACTTAATTTCCTGTAGAGTTCTCATTAGTGGGCCATGTCCGATCATATGTTCTCTAACATATATCTATGTGATTGACTTTAATACTCTTATTAATGACTCCATGAAACTTAGTCATCAGTCACCTCACATGCTAGTCTCGCGCGGTTGCTGGTGTCCCACATCAACAACCTCGACCAGGGACAAACATAATCTATGTCAATTATCTCTTATAGGGTTTCATGATCAAGTCCTCAACTTGATGACCTATAGAATGAAATAAATTATTTTGGGACTATCATTTAAACACATTTAAATAATACTGAAATCAAATTTTATTAAAATCATCAAAGTATGATTACAAGAACATAAAAGCATAACTTAAAACCAAGACAACTCCCACTAAAATCAAGATCACATCTTAATTTCCTTCAGTCCTATAGCAGCAGTATGACTCTCATGCTTAGGTCGCGGGAGGGGCTTGGTCAGAGGATCAGCGACATTCTCATCTTTGGGAACTCTGCTGATCTCCACGTCTCCTCAATCAATTATATCACGTATCAAGTGATATTTCCTCTCTATGTGTTTGGACTTCTGGTGTGACCTTGGTTCTTTCGCCTGAGCAATTGCTCCATTGTTATCACAGAACAATGCCACAGGCTTTAAGATACTAGGGACCACACCAAGTTCAGACACGAACTTCTTGATCCAAACAGCTTCCTTTGCTGCTTCCGAAGCGGCAATGTATTCAGCCTCAGTAGTGGAATCAGCTACGGTGCTCTGCTTGGAACTTTTCCAACTGACTGCACCGCCATTCAGATAAAAGACATAGCCAGACTGAGAACGGAAATCGTCTCTGTCCGTCTGAAAACTTGCATTCGTGAATCCACTTATGATCAGCTCATCATTTCCTCCATACACCAAGAACTTATCCTTAGTATTTCTCAAATACTTGAGGATACTCTTGACTGCTTTCCAGTGACACTCACCTGGATCAGATTGGTATCTACTCGTCATGCTTAAGGCACAAGCAACATCTGGACGAGTACAGAGCATGGCATACATAATAGATCCTACTGCTGAAGCATAAGGAATTCTATTCATTCGCTCCCGCTCAGCTTGTGTCGAAGGACACTGCTTCTTGCTAAGAGTTATACCATTTAACATGGGCGTGAAACCTCTCTTGGAATTCTGCATATTGAATCTGTGCAATACCTTATCTATATAAGTATCTTGACACAATCCAATAAGCCTTTTCAATCTATCTCTATAGATTCTTATTCCAAGGATGTACGCGGCTTCACCCATGTCTTTCATGGAAAAACAACTTCCAAGCCAAGTCTTGACAGACTGAAGCAATGGAACGTCATTTCCGAGAAGAAGTATGTCGTCTACATACAGTACGAGAAATGCAACTCCGCTCCCACTAGTCTTCTTGTATACACATGGTTCTTCTTCGTTCTTGACAAAGTCAAACTTTTTGACCGCTTCATCAAAACGAAGATTCCAACTCCTTGATGCTTGCTTCAATCCATAAATAGATCGATGAAGCTTGCATACTTTCCCAGCATTTTTAGGATCTGTGAAACCTTCCGGTTGTGTCATGTACACATCCTCTTCTAGAATTTCGTTAAGGAAAGCTGTTTTCACATCCATCTGCCATATCTCATAATCATAATAAGCGGCAGTTTCTAGGAGTATCCGAATGGATTTAAGCATAGCGACTGGGGAATAGGTCTCATCATAGTCAATACCATGAATTTGCTTGAAACCTTTAGCCACTAATCTAGCTTTGAATATCTTAATATTCCCATCCACGTCAATCTTCCTTTTGAAGATCCATTTACACTCAATGGGTCTCACACCATCGGGTAAATCTACCAAGGACCATACTTGGTTTTCTGACATGGATCCCATTTCGGATCTAGCGGCTCCAAGCCACTTTTCGGAGTCAGGGCCCAACATTGCTTCTTCAAAATTCGCAGGTTCGTCACTGTCAATGATCAACAGGTCATGACAATTGTTCACGAGAAGACCGTAGTACCTCTCGGGTTCGTGACGAATTCTTCCGGATCTGCAAACTTCAGGCATCACAGGTACTGGTTCCACAACTCCTTGTGATTCCACCTGCTGCTCTTCCTCATTAGGTTGAGCAGGCTCCTGTGATTCTCGAACTTCTTCGAGCAGTACTTTACTCCCACTGTTCTTCTTATGAAGAAACTCTCTTTCAAGGAAAGTACAATCCCGAGCAACAAACACTTTGTTCTCGGAACGGTTGTAGAAGTAGTACGCCTTGGTTTCCTTAGGGTAACCAACAAAAAAGCACTTATCAGATTTGGGTGCAAGCTTATCAGATATTAAACGTTTTACATAAGCTTCACAACCCCAAATTTTCAGAAAAGACAAACTTAGAACATTTCCAGTCCACATCTCATGTGGTGTCTTTGCAACTGATTTTAATGGGACTCTGTTTAGTGTAAACGCAGACGTTTCTAGAGCGTATCCCCAAAAGGATAATGGAAGGTCTGTGTGACTCATCATTGATCAAACCATATCTAATAGGGTCCGATTCCTCCTCTCGGAAACTCCATTCCATTGGGGTGTTCCAGGAGGAGTGAGCTGTGAAACAATTCCACACTCTCTCAGATGATCACTGAACTCTTGACTTAAGTATTCTCCTCCACGATCTGATCGAAGAGCTTTAATACTTTTGCCAAGTTGGTTCTGTACTTCATTCTGGAACTCCTTAAATTTCTCAAAGGATTCCGACTTGTGTTTCATTAGATAGACATAGCCATACCTACTGAAATCATCAGTAAAGGTAATGAAGTATTGATAATTTCCTCTAGCACTTGTGCTCATCGGGCAGTAGACATCTGTATGTATAAGGCCCAATAAGTCACTGGCCCATTCATTTGGTTTGTTGAAAGGAGCCTTCGCCATTTTGCCCATCAAACAAGATTCATATTTCTCACATAATTCATAATCAAATGAGCCCAGAAGCCCATCACTATGGAGCTTCTGTATGCGTTTCTCGTTTATGTGACCCAAACGACAGTGCCAGAGAAAAGTTGGGTTTTCGTCATTAGACTTAAACCGCTTAGTATTTATGTTATAAACGGGCATTGATTGGTTTAAAATGTAAAGCCCATTCTCTAATGGGCCGCTACCATAAAACATACTATCACGATTAAAAGAACAACATTTATTCTTTATAGAAAAATCAAATCCTTCTAAATCAAAACAGGAAACTGAAATGATGTTTCTGCTTATCGCAGGTACATAATAGCAATTGTTTAATTCTAAAACCAAGCCCGAAGGCAAAGACAAATAATAAGTTCCCACGGCCAATGCAGCAACCTTTGCTCCATTCCCGACTCGCAGCTCCACTTGTCCTTTCTTCAGCGTCCTACTATTGCTTAGTGCCTGCACATTAGTACAGATATGAGCACCACAGCCGGTATCTAATACCCATGAGGTAGAACATGTAGAAGTAACATTTACTTCAATAACATAAATACCTGGAGAAGTCGTCTCGTACGTCTTCTTCTTGTTCTTCAGACCATCCAGGAATTTCTTGCAGTTTCTCTACCAATGCCCAGACTCATTGCAGAAATGGCATTTATCAACATCAGAAGGGCCAGCTCTGGGCTTAGGGGGAGGCGCAGGTTTGTCTTGGTTCATAACCTGGACAGCCTTGCCCTTTCCCTTGCCTTTGTCGGGTTTCTTAAACTTTTTTCCCCTTTGTACCATAAGCACATTAGGGGCACCCTTCTTGATGTTTGGCTCAGCTGTCTTGAGCATGCCATGTAACTCAGTCAACGTCTTCGTCAAGCTGTTCATATTATAGTTCATAATAAACGTATCATAGGTTGGCGGCAGTGACTGTAGTATGATGTCAGTAGCCAACTCTTGGCTAATGGGACAGTCCAGTTTCCCCAAGTTATCAATATAACCCATCATCTTTATGACGTGGGGACTCACTGGAGCATCACTTGGTAGCTTGCACTCAACCAGAGATTTAACCGTCTGGTATCTATCAGTTCGAGCCTGCTCTTGAAACATAGCTTTCAGGCTAGTGATTATCTCGATGGGCGACGCCACGTTCTCATATTGCTTCTGCAAATCTGAGTTCATGGTAGCCAGCATCAGACAAGTCACATCGACCACATCATTTGAATGCTTATCCCAAGCATTCTTTTCTGTCTGCGGGGCATTGGCACGATACTTCTCGGGGAGAACCTTATCAAGGACATAGTCCCTTTTCTCCTGCCTGAGAACAATTCTCAGGTTCCGATACCATTCCAGAAAATTAGATCCATTCAGCTTGTCCTTCTCAAGGACGGATCTTAGGGAGAAAGTGTTGTTTGAGCTTGACATTGCTGAAACAAAAGAGGTAGAGGGTAAGTTACGATGTTCAATAAAAGAGTAAACTTAACAATTAAGAAAACTCTCATTATATTCAAAACTATGTTTCCTCAAAGAATATAATGATCCAAGATCCATGTTTCACTAAAATTCGAGCGAGCCACTGGCTGTTACTCAGATCTTAGCTATACAGGTAAGCAACACTTTGCTAATCATATCCAATATGACTCTTGGTTGTGGATAAAACATCTTATGTTCTAACCAGCTGATGTCTCTGGGCCCAGAACTTCTGATAGCCCATTCAAGTAAACTAATCTCTTCCGTCATGTAATAGTTGATGTCATGCACTGCAAGCCCATCAACTCAATTACCTACTGCCTCACTTATGTAACTGCAGATACCTTGCACTACAAGACTATCACGCAATGAAATGAGCCTTGACAGCTGACAAGATCGGGAAGACATCCAGAACACTTGATATTTAGTCGAGGAACTGAACATTTAATTCATAATACATATCATATATGCATTCAGGAACCCAATCTCATTAAATCTGGTTCGGTTATTTGATTTCAGGTTCATTAACCCTTAATCTGCGTCAACTGTCAATCGACACTACCTTAGTGTCGATCGATACTGACCTCTCTGTCTCAGTTCATCGAAAACCGATCAATCCAATTGAACAGGTTTTGATAACCGAAACAAAATTTCAATAACCGGTTTGTGTCGATCGACACAACATTGACCAAACCAGATTCAATTTTCGATAACCGGTCAATCCAATTGAACCGGATCGATAACCGGTCAATCCAATTGTAACGGGTCGACAATTGGTCTCTGTCGATCGACACAACGTTTATGTCGATCGATGCTAACCAAACCGAATCGATTTTGCGATAACCGGTCAATCCAATTTAACCGGATCGATAACCGGTCAATCCAATTGAACCAGATCGATAATCGGTATGTGTCGATCGACACAACCTTTGTGTCGATCGACACAACCTTTGTGTCGATCGACTCTAACCGAATCGCAACAAACCGCAATTAGCCGGTTTAATCGATCTTTAAACCAAGCGCGATAACCGATTCAATCCAATTGAACCGGTTCATCGATTGCAAGGCAGAGACAGACGTGTCGATCGACACAACCATTGTGTCGATCGACATGACTAGGTTTTTTATGCGATTTGAACAATTTTTCACGAAAACGATTTTACGAAGAAAAAGCGATCAAATCCGATTACAGTTCAGCCAGATTACAAAGTTAAACCCTAAGGCTCTGATACCACTGTAGGAATTCATACAGGTTTTACCGGATTAATCTCTATTAACCAATCTAGATGCAATTCCTTTTCCTAGGATCTAGGGTTTGTAAACTTTAAATCTGATGAAACGGATCTTGAATATACCTGGAGTTTGCAACGGAGATTTGATCAGGGATTCGAGATCTGCAGCACTTCAAATGCAGTGCCTCTACCGATAGTCCACACACACACAAATAGGAATCCGCAAGGATGCTAGTACCTGGAATCGGATCTTTCAGGGAATTCTTAGAGGCGGCTATCAATAGGGTTTTCTCGAAAACTGTGTCTCCAGGTCGTGACCTATATCTCTTTTATATAGGTCCTGGAGAAAACATAATTGATCTTGAACCGATTCAGAATCAATTAAGTTATTAAATCGAAATCTTATTTCGGTTAAACCCTCGTGTCGATCGACACTACTATAGTGTCGATCGACGCTGCCTTTAAAACATGTTTATAATGTGTATCAAATACACATCATCTAGATCATTACATTAATGATCATTCCCTTATAAAGTGAATCCTATTTGCTTAGGTGTGTGACCCTCTAGGATCATATAATACTAGTAATGAGTTCATAACTCATAGATCATAAGCAGCTTCTAGCAAAACGTAATGACCACCTAGTATCATATGAATGTCTAATCTCGACTTCACAACTATCACTGAAGTGAATACAAGTGTGATTTCAGGACATTCCCAACACTTACGTGGGCCTTTGGATCACTTTTTCCTGAGAATTCTGGGAGCCTGATCTTCCTAATATCTCTGATAGGTACATTGGATATCCTATCAGTAAACGACATTTGCCGAGTGTTTTCGAACGCTCGATCAATGTCCGGGGCTGAGCTGGTAGCTCTATGGACACACGACCTCATGTGTTGCAGCTCATCTTGAGTTTCCTCAGCATACTTGTAAAAGTTGTCTTGGTCAAAGACAGTCTCTCCGGCCGTGAGATTGGTATTTATAGGTGCCTCAATCCGATCGGCTAGAGTTCGAGCTAGGTTACCTTGGGGGTTTTCTGCGAGTGCTATTTGTCCTAACCACATTGTTGGAGCTGGCTATGTCCTATTTAGTGGGGAAGGAGGTGGTAAGGATCCTTCATTCACCCGTGTCGAGGTATTTCGTAAACTTAGTCAAGCTGAATTTGTGGTCCACGAGTTCATTCTCAAATTAGGGGTGAGCGTTGGATTTCGTGTGGCGTTTGCATGAGTCACATGGATCCCTGAAAAATATAGTTGCCTCCTCGGGGTAGTGTTCCTGGAGGGAGTCACTTCTTCATTGGATTTCCGGCGAGGTGAGAACTCTTGGTTGATTGAGTGAGATATCTCATGGAGCTGAGCCATGAATGTTCTCTCCTGCTAATTAAGGCGAGCCACTACCATCTGGACGGTTACGTCTTAGCCTTGTGTTCGCTCTACCAGAGTCGAAAGCATTCGACGCATCTCCGATAAATCATCTTGGGAGCGTTCCCTACATCCCATAGGGAGCGGTGGGATTCCTCCCATAGAGGTGCTAGCTAGGCTAGCTGAAGTTGTTCCACCTATGGTTGAATTATGCAGCCATACGCTTCGTGGTACCAGGGGCGCAAGCACGACTCTGGTGATTGTTGCGGATCCGGGCTGAGGATTTGGATATACGGTTTCTGCGTTTGCAGGAGAATTATTGTTTGGGAGCGCTTGGTTTTTGTTCGATCCAGGCTGGTTGTCAGTTGCAACCTCGTTCTGATCAGATTTGGGCTGGCTATTAAGCAAGACCTCGGATATGTCTCTTGTTTCCAGATCAACAATCTGCAGATTGGTGATCTGGGTCGACTCTTGAGCGTTGGTGGTATCTATTTCTATTGTGGTAGGTTTGAGGTTAGATCTCTGTGTATGACGATTGTATTTCTTCCCCTTAGTCGGCGCCAAATGTGGAAGCTAGATTCCACAAAAAGAATTTATATTTGAATTTGGGAAAGAAAATTTAGTTCAAACAAATGTCTATAGATCTAACTAAGACCGAGACCAAAATTACAAAAAATAAGATTTATATTGATATTCGATCAATTATCTAGAGAACTTTAGCTTGAACAAGTGTGTGATGAGCTAAAGTGTGATTGAGTAAAAACGTAGGGAAAAAGTTAGTCATTTCGGCTCTAAAGCTAGTTATTATACTCCTCTAAAGTTAGTTAACGGTTCAGCTTCGCGAATCCCTCCTCGTCACCAGAGATCTCGGGCACGTCCTAATGCTTCCTCCGAAAATAGCGAGATCTCTTCATAAACCGTTGAGCGGCGCTGACTTGGTCTATCCTTGCTAGGTTGCTTGGTCAAAGGGTCTTCAGCTCCGCGGTCAATGAATCGATTACTCGGGCCTAGCAATGCTGGCCTTTCTCTGAATGTTAGCGCGGTTCTGAGCTTTAGGCCAAATGTCCAATATGATCCAATTTGATTATGTCCAAAGCTAAGTAGGCCGAATTTCTGATGGTGAAATTCAGCTCCAACAATGCCTTATTTGAATTTTTCATTGTTTAGTAGACATGGGCACTATATATATCATGTCGGGGAAGGAGTATTATTCCCTTTTCATAGATATATGCAATTATGGATTATTTCTTTTGGAGGATGGAACGTGATGATACTATTAAGGAGGAATGGAAAGTGTTTCCATGGTTCATATGGTATATTTGAAAATCACGGAATAAACGATGTTTACAAGTGGTCGACACTGAAATAGGCGACATTCTTAAGCACACAACTTCGTGTATCAGTAGGGGAAATCACTGAAGAGGAAGTACCCAAGTAGTGACCCTACCATTGAATCATTGTCGGTGTCGAGTGAATGGCTCCTAGAAGAATACATATTTAACCTCAAGATTGGTTTGGGTATGTTTCCAAGGTGATAGTCTTGTTTGCAGGGCATAAGATCTGAGTTATGGTAGATGGAGAGTGGAATGGACTGCCATGCCCTTGAGACTAAATGTTTAGACCTGGTGGATATCGTCAAGAATCCATAAGAGACCTGCATTTTCGATTTTTTAAACACTCCGGAGTATACAAAAACATCCTCCCAATTTCTTTATCTCTCATCTCTCGTTCTATTAATTTTAAAGGCGGACTGTTTAGCTCGTTCTGTATGCACTCGAGCTTTGTGATTTCTCATATGTAATGAACTTGCTTGTGAATTGGATTACAAAATCTAATACCACCTTTTGAATTTTTATTCATAGCTTGGTTGGAAAAAAAAAAAAATTAGTTGTTGTTTTGCCAAGACGGGACGATTTCCGAGTCATTTTTGTTGTTGTCCGTTATATAACTTATTTTGTGGTCTGAATAAGTTAATCGGAACAGTGAGATGACGAGGCTAATCTCTAGGACGTTTCCGTCCGTGAAGCTTCGCGAATTCAACCCTAACCCTAAATCTCCGATCAATCTTACAACCCAATTTCCGATTTCATCGTCTTCCTCGCAAGATTGCGAGACCTCGAAGATCCCCAATCCCAAATCCTGGAGCGTTTATCTCATTCTCTCTACGAACCAACCCATCAAAACATATGTCGGCATCACCACCGATTTCACTCGCCGGTTCATCATTTGTTCCTCTCCCTTTCCGTTTCTTGAATTCGAATTTCATTTTTGATTAATTTCAAAGAAAGATTGGGACTTTTTTTGATTAATTACAGATTAAAGCAGCACAATGGTGAAATGAGAGGTGGTGCAAAAGCTTCAAGTGCAGGAAGACCTTGGCTTTATGCCTGCATCATCAATGGATTCACTTGTCTTAGCCAAGGTAAAAAAACACCAACTTTCTTCATCTGTAAGAATTGAAACATGTGTCTGTGAATCAGACAGGGTTATGATTCTCTTTTTGGTAATTCCTCAGCTTCTTCCTTTGAAGCAAAATGGAAGATTTGTTCAAGAAAGTTACCTCGGAGAAAGAAAAAGGAGGAAATGAATCAGAGTGATGCTTTGCTACAACATCGGAGGAGAGCCTTGGATAAAGTCAAAGATTCATTAGAATGCAGTCATCTTGAAATCGATTGGAAAATATTCTAACCAGGTAGGTAACCACTACTAACTTAATACGTTAATGGAATCAGAAGTCTCTGTATAACCTATGTGCGAATTCCTATGTTGCGACAATAACGAAAAGAGTAGAACTTGTCGCATTCGTGTTTATCTTTGCAGCTGTTGTAACTTGTAAGGAATACGCTATTTGAATGTACTGATAAACAAAAGTAAAAGCTAATGTATTCAAGACTGATTGATTTATTCTTTGTATACAGCTTATATATAGGAACAGAGAGATAAGATTATAAGTCAATGGTTGGCAAGTTGTTATGATTAGGCATTTTAAACTTAGTCAGTGATTCAATATTCAAAAAGAAACTTGTGCTTCAGAACTAGTCTTGTATCATCGCTCATCGTTTCTCACCAGTTTTACATCCTTGAAGGCTTGATTATTTGTTTTTTTGTGAAAATGATTGTGGTGGTATGATTGCAAAACTTAGGATTGGGTTTTTGAGAATTTGGTTATTTGACTAGGTAACCATTGAATATAGTTGTTTGTTCACTTGCCGTGTGTGATCGTTGGAGCATGTATTAGTCAAATTGTTATGCGTTAGTCTCATATTGAGCATCATTTGGGAGTTTTCAAGTTCGAGGTCTGTCCAAACCAGGCGGGATTAACCTACGACCAATGTTTTTAAACCCGACCCAGATAGTGAACCGGATGACCAATCGGATCACCGGGTTACTGGTCCAACCATGGGTCAACCGGGGGTTAATAGATTATTAAACATATGTATATTATATATATATTGCAATTATAAAACAATATATACTATGATTGGAATATTTTACAAACAAAGTTTGTTAACTTTTTCTTTGATTTAGAAATCAACGAATAAAACTCTTTGAATAAGTTTATATCTAAAATTTAAGTGAAAATAATATTAGATATCAAAGAGTATGAGATGTTTAACAATAACTGTAAGAAAACATTCAAAGTTCAAACTAAACAAAAATATATAATAATTAATCACTAATGGCAGAGCAGCAAAAACACTGAACCTGCGTAAAAAGAGATTATAAATTATATAAATAAAAATATAATGTAATATCAACATGTCAAAACAAAGTCTTTAATTCAAGTTATAGACTCCTTCAAAACCCAACCCGCCGGTTTAACCAACCGGTTCGCGGGTTAATAGCGGGTTTTTTTGGGTTTCTACTGGATTTTAATTAGCCGGTTTTACCATCAAACCCAAACCGTTATATTTACCGGGTCACGCTTGAACCGGTCGAACCGGCCGGTCCGGTCCGGGCGTGAAAACATTGCCTACGACTGTTTGCTTTACTCTTTTGGTCAAAATCCGTTTGGAGTTTGAGAATTAAAATCATAACAGTTCACAATACAAACCAAAAGACATTACTATTTCTTCAACATAATTTTGTTTATAATATTATATACATAAAATAGAGCCCATGGTATAGGAGCATTATGATATGCTTCCGCTTGTATTAATAAGAAAAGAAAATTGGTGCAACCCACGTCCGTTTTAAGGCCGGTGGTTTTGTTTATTACTACTACTCTAAAACATGAACTCCATTATAACCCAAACTCGAAACCCTTTTCAATGAAATCATAATCAACAATCACCTTTGCTCTTGCAAAAAAAAAAAAAAAAAATGGTGTTGGGTCTTCGAACAAAGAGCCGAAGAGACAATGGGGTATTCATCGAATATCTTATCTCCATCAAGGAGCTAAAGCCATGGCCAACAAGCCAAGTCCCCGCACAATGCGTCCTTCTCAAATGGGAGAACGGCGAAAACAGCTCAGGCTCTTTTATCGCGGTCGTGGGCAAAGACACCATCATGTTTAACGAGTCCTTTAGGTTGTCTCTAACGCTGGAACCAAAAGGTGGGTCCGACATGAAGTTCCAGAAAAATCTTCTGGAGCTTCATGTCTATGACGCCAAGAAGAAAGACAAGGCCGTCAAGAACAAGCTTCTTGGCTCCGCCGTGGTCAACCTCGCCGAGTACGGCGTGTTGACAAACTTGGTTCCCGTGGGGGCTCCTTTTACATTCAAGAAAAGCTCGAGGAACGACGCAAACTCGGAGGTTTACCTAACGATTGAGCCGGCCGGAGATGATTACGATGAAGGTGGTCGGACTAGCTGTTCATCGCAGCCGAAGGTGAGTTTCTCGAGAGGATCTGTTGATAAAGATGGAAGTGAGTTTAGTTTGGCGTCATTGACGGACGACGATGATGATACTTCGTCACAGTCGTCTTCTTCACGGAGAGTCTCTTTCTCAGCTGCGTGTGATGCTAATTCAAATGGCTTGGTACGTTCTTTCATATTACTCATTACTTCTTGCCACGTTGTGTTCGAAATGAATCTCATATTTCATAGTTGACCTAGAATGTACATTTTAGAGTTGGTATAGAACAAATTTCACTTTTATGATTGCGATTTGCCTATCAAGATCTAATTATTAAACCGTATTATGTAAATAAGATATAAGAGTTTAGTATTATTGATGTGTTCTTGATCAAATAAGACTAACAAATATTTGGACGCAATGGAATGAAAGCAGAACACGGAGGCAGAGACTAAGGGAGATGAGAAGAAAGGTTGGAAGCATGTAACGCTTAAGCACAGTACTAACGAAGCAGCACTCGTATCCGAGATTGAGAGTCTATTAAGAGAAGAAGAGAAGAAGAGACAGAGCAACCAATCAGTCATTGTGAGCTCAGAGAGTGAACAGAAACAAAAGGATGTTATAAATGCCTTTAAGCTCAAGAAACAGTTCTCTGAGATCAATCCTGTTCTTTCGTTACCTCCCGACGCAGCAAGAAAACAGATGAAACTCCGAACAAACACTCTTGCCTTAGGAAGAAAGACACTGGGAATGGAAAGTGTTCCAAGGCTTAAGCAGCTTAAATCTATTCAATTGCATTTCAACGGAACCGGTGATGATACTCACAAAAAGGCAAATGGAGTGAGCAACAAGATAGGTTTAACTACTTCGCAGGAGCCTAGGTCAGAGACGCTTGAAGATGAGCTGAAGGAAGCAGCAGTTCTTGAGGCAGCTGTTTACTCTGTAGTCGCTGAACACAGTAGCTCAATGAGCAAAGTTCATGCCCCGGCTCGTCGTCTTGCTAGGTTTTATATTCATGCTTGTAAAGGAAATGGCTCATCAGATCATTCTAAGAGAGCCTGCGCAGCCAGAGCCGCGGTATCTGGATTGATATTGGTTTCTAAAGCATGTGGAAATGATGTTCCCAGGTAACATAGATTTTGTTCACTTCGGTTTATAGATTTTTGTTCACCTCTATAAATTAATACCTCGGTAAATTAATACCTCAGTAACTTTCCGATCCCAAATTGAGTTTTCGCCCCAATAATCTCTCGGTAAACTAATATTTCGCCAAATTAGTAAAATATTATAGTCCCGACGTTATTAATTTATAGAGATTTTACTCTAGTTGCATCTTGGCATAGATAATTCTTGTAACGTTTATGTATCGATAAATATATCTACAGGTTGACATTCTGGCTCTCAAATTCGATTGTGCTAAGAGCAATGTTAAGCCGCGGTATGGAGAAACTGAACATTGGCATTGATAAAGCCGGTTCAGATGAATGGGAAGATCCTCGAGCATTCATAGCTGCTTTGGAGAAGTTCGAGTCATGGATATTCTCTCGAGTTGTCAAATCAGTTTGGTGGCAGGTAATTCAAAAGAAGAAAAATATCCAAATGGATTTGTAAAGCAGTTTTTTATCAAACCGTTGATGTAAAAATGAATCCGATTGCAGAGTATGACACCGTATATGCAATCTGCGGGGGTTAAAGGATCGATTTCGAAGAAAGTATCGGGAAAAAGACGGTTAGGTCATAAGAACCAGGGACTTTATTCCATAGAGCTATGGAAGAATGCTTTTAAAGCTGCCTGTGAAAGACTTTGTCCACTAAGAGGTTCAAGACAAGAGTGTGGTTGCCTACCTATGCTTGCTAAACTGGTATGAGATCAGGTTTTGGTACGGTTTCGGTTTGGTTAACCCGGATTGACCAGCCTAATAAGAATCTTTTCAACTCCAAGGTGAAATATTTTGTTTTCTAAAAGCTGCTTAATTTACTTGTGCAATCAGGTGATGGAACAGTTAATCAGTAGACTTGATGTAGCAATGTTCAACGCGATACTCCGAGAGTCAGCAGGCGAAATGCCGACAGATCCAGTCTCTGATCCGATCAGCGACATAAATGTTCTTCCAATCCCAGCAGGAAAAGCAAGTTTCGGGGCAGGTGCACAGCTAAAAAACGCGGTACTTAAGCTCGTAGACCATTGTTCACAACCACAAAAACATTCTTTTTTGTGTCTTATCTTATTGCATTGCCTTTTGCAGATTGGAACTTGGTCCAGATGGCTTGAGGATCAATTTGAGCCAAGGGAGGAGAAATCTGGAAGTAATAACAAAGAGAATCCAGAATGTGAAAACTTCAGATTGTTCCATCTACTCAACGCGTTGGGCGATCTAATGATGCTTCCATTTAAAATGCTTGCAGATAAATCCACAAGAAGAGAGGTAAATTAGACTCAAAAACTCATTCTTCATGTTCCAAACCACATGCCTAATATTTACTTCCTCTTGTTCCTGTCTCAAGGTTTGTCCAACACTTGGTCCACCAATAATAAAGAGAGTTCTTCGAAACTTTGTTCCAGACGAGTTTAACCCACACAGAATCCCGAGAAGGCTGTTCGATGTTTTGAACTCCGAGGTTAGAAAACCATATTTCGTACGACGCTGCGGCTGCAATAATCTGTGTTTGATCCTTTTTTTTGTTTTCAACTCAGGGCTTAACAGAGGAAGACAATGGAAGCATCACAGTCTTCCCTTGCGCTGCATCACCTACGGTCTACTTAATGCCGACTGTAGATTCCATTAAACGATTCATAGGAGAGATGAACAACCCGGCTTTATCAGAAACCGGATCATCAGTGTTTAAGAAACAATACACGAGTGACGATGAGCTCGATGACTTAGATACATCCATTAACTCCATATTCTCTGCTCCTGGAACAACCAATTCATCAGAGTGGATGCCAAAGGGATATGGTCGGAGGAAGATTGTAAGATATCAACTCCTTAGAGAAATATGGAAAGAAAATGGATTACATTGACTCTTCTCCTTTTTTAATTGCATTGTTTGATGAAAACACTTCAAACTTTCTTGGTGATTTTATATATGCATGCCAACGAGAAACAAGTGTTTTGCTGCTATTTTCCCAACTCTTTTCTTGGAGAAAAATTGCTGTTACAAGGTAGCCAAGTTGTTTATAAGATATAAAGTTTGCATCTTAAGATTTTAAGTTAGACAAACAACAAGTACAGCTTTACATGAACTAAGCTCTTTCTCTTCCATAGAAGACAATTTTGGTATGTTGAAAAAGTGTACTAGATTACTTCGATCTTGATCAATAAAATATTAACCTCTTTTTTAATTCCTTCAGATTGGAATTGTTATTCAATTGAAGATCAAGTTGAAGAGTTTGGATTCGTTGTTTCAGTTATGATTATTCACATTTTTACACCATTATTCTCCAAATAACTTTTTTACAATATATTTTTTTTTTTTTGTGACTATAATGAAAAACAAATTGAGAACAACATTCCAACACAAACTTTTGTTTCGATTTTTCTTTAATTGTGAGAAATTATAAAAATAATGAAAGGGAAAAGAAATTCATACTTAGGAAATATGCATCATTTTATCTTCTATAGAATATGTGGGGGTCATTTTCGGCTTACAAAGTGAATGTCTCAACGGAACTACTCGATCATGTTTAAATGAACTAAGCTTTATATTCTTAGTCACCGAAGAATTCTAGACAACGGAAAGTTCTGAAAATCCAACCCAAACATTTATAAAATAGTTTTTCATCGGTGGAGACCTTGTCGTTTCATAAAGTAGATTTATCTTTCATTTATCACCCTATTAGAAAGAACAAACTTTTAAACAATAATATTCTTGAATTCCAAGTATTTTTCTACGATGAACAAATAAGGTAGATGTGGACAACAATATACCAAAATTAGATGATAAAAGGTTTTCCATAAATAAACGTGATACAAAGTGGAGCCACTGAAATGCTTTCAAGAAGATTTCAAATGGTTAATAGATAGAAGAATAGTAAAATGTGAAAAAACTATACGAACATTAAGGCCCAGTGGAAGGGATGCTTTACGCCATGTTATAAGGTATCAACAAAAGCTGGTCCGTGGTTCGGATTAAGGCCCAGACCCGAACCCCTCCTAATTATATAAAAAAAAAAAACCATTAAAAAAATGTTGACTTTACGTGATAGTTTGCAAAAAAAACAAAAATGCTAGCTTCTCTTACCCAAACAAACTACCTGATCTGCCATTTTTGCGTTAGGTTCTCTTATCCAAATTACAAATTTATCAACGTTGTCCATGAAATAAATTGAAGATTAAATGAGACCTCGTCATTAGTCCAAAATTTGGGCTAAAACTGGTAATATTAGTTAAAACAAAAAAAAAAGTTATTCTTGATCCAATTAAACTAGTAAAAGCAATAAGTGTTGGTTTTCCTCCTAGTGGGGAAACCAATATAGGTTTGGTTATGAAGAGCCAAACTTGGGCCTATTATAATCCAAGAGATTATTATTGGGCTTATGATTGTGATGGAGTATATATATTGCTCATAACCTAATTTTGGTGAAGAGAGAAACTAAAAAAAGAGAGATAATTTTCGGAGGCAAGAAGGAGAAAAACAATTTCGTCAAGGTTTGTTCAAGAGAACGTTTGGAGGCTTAAACGTGCTCCGATTTGGCTGAAATTTTGTTGGTAGCTTCGTGACTCAGTGGTTTTGATATTCAACGGTGGAGATTCTATTTTAACGGTTGGTTCATCGTAGATTTGAGTTATCTTATCTTGCTTGATCACAAAGCAACTCATACTTATCTTGTTTGATACCAGTATCATCAACAAAATTCTTGATCCACAAGAACTCCTTACAAGCTTCCGTTGCGACTATAAACTCGGCTTCACCGGTAGAAAGTGCAACACACTTTTGTAACCTTGACTGCCACGTTACAGCTCTCCCTGCAAATGTTACAAAGTAACCCCAAGTAAACTTCCTTGAATCAATATCCCCAGACATATCAGCATCCGTATAACTAACAAGCAAAGGCTTATCTCGTCCAAATGTAATCTTGAAACTAGAAGTTCCTCAGAGATATCTTAAAATCCACTTCATAGCATTCCAATGTTCTCTTCCTGGATTAGAAAGAAAACGACTAACTGTACCAACAACAAAAGCTATATCATGTCTTGTACAAACCATAACATACATCAAGCTACCAACTGTAGAAGCATATAGAACCCTTGCCATATCTTCCTTCTCCAAATTTGTCTTTGGACTCTGTTGGCTGCTTAATCTAAAGTTTGTAGCAAGAGGAGTGCTAACAACTTTGGACTTATCCATGTGAAACCTCTTAAGTAGCTTCTCAATATACTTCTCCTGAGACAAGTGAATCAACTTCTCACCTCTATCTCTAACAATTCTCATACCAAGCATCTGCTTCACTGGACCCAAATCTTTCATGGCAAAGGACTTGCTAAGTTGCTTCTTCAACTCTTAAATTATGCTCAAGTTCTTGCCTACAATCAACATATCATCAACATACATCAACAAGATGACAAAATCATCATCACCAAAATACTGCACAAAAAACAATGATCAGAAGTAGTCTCTTTGTAACCATGCTCCCCCATAACTGACTTAAACTTCTTGTACCACTGTCCTAGTGCCTGCTTTAATCCATAAAGGCTTTTCTTCAAGCAGCAAACTAAATCCTCTTTACCTTTTTTCTCAATGTCTTACGGTTGTACCATGTAAATCTCTTCCTCTAAATCACCAAAGTCTTTACATCCATTTGCTCTACCTCTAGATCAAGACTTGCTGCCAATCCAAGTATAACCCGAATGGATGACATCTTCACAACTGGAGAAAAGATTTCATCATAATCAATTCCTTTCTTCTGGCTGAATCCTTTCACAACCAACCTAGCCTTATATCGAGGTTCCAAACTAGACTCTTCATGCTGAATCCTATACACCCACTTATTAAGCAACGCCTTTTACCTTTAGGCAACTTCACTAGCTCAAATGTGTCATTCTCATCAAATGACTGTTGGAATTTGACTAGGTTTTACCGGATTAATCTCTATTAATCAACCTAACTGAATTCCATATAAGCCTAGGATCTAGGGTTTGTAAACAATTAATCTGAAAAGAACGGATCTCGAAGATACCTGGAGTTTATGCAGCGGAATTGAATCAGGGATTCGAGATCTATAGCGCCCCAAGCGTTGCGCCTCTACTGTTAGTCCACACGCACACAAACAGGAATCCACAGGGTTGCTAGAGCCTGGAATCGGATCTTTCAGGGAATTTATGTTTCAGAGGCGGCTCTGGACTAAAAGCTACTTCTCCAGGTCGTGCCTCATATTATATATATAGGCCCTGGAGAAAAACTTAATTAATCCCTGAACCGATTCAGAATTAATTAAGTCGTTAAACCAAAATCCCTATTTCGGTTAAAGCCTGGTGTCGATCGACACCACCATGTGGTGTCGATCGACGCCTCTTCTAAAACATGATTCTTATGTGTATCTAATACACATCATTTGGATCATTACATTAATGATCATTCCCACATAAAGTAAATCCAGTTTGCTTAGGTGTGTGACCCTGTAGGATCATATAATACTAGTAATGAGTTCATAACTCATAGATCATCAGCGGCTTCTAGCAAAACGTAATGACCACCTAGTATCATATGAATGTCTGATCTCGACAATACAACTATCACTAGAGTGAATACAAGTGTGATTTCAGGACATTCCCAACAATCTCCCACTTGTACTGGAATCATCTATTCCCATAATCCCTTCGTCTTTATATCTCGATATGGCATAAGGCAAGATCCGTGTCATCCTTATTACAGCCATTATCATGTTCATCGAACTCCGATTTATACTGACCAAAACAAACGACTGACAATCACCTCGTTTGAGCGCGGCCACGCATTTCTCAGTATCAAATCTTCGATGGGCCCTGAGATATTTATCTTCTGTTATATAGGAGGGACAAATCCCATCTTGTTCCATCCCTGTTCCTTCACACACTTCATGATACGCCCAATCAATGCCTTTATAGTCACCTGTTACGGATAACGTTTGACACAGTCAAAGCGGACCAATTCATATGCAAAGAAATCATGATGAACTCAGGTCTAAGGACTATACTCTATAGTCGTAACGAGAACCTCTCATGACACTTATATAACTATCTTGTAGAGTTCTCATTAGCGGGTCATGTCCGATCATATGTTCTCTAACATATATCTATGTGATTGACTTTAATACTCTTATTAATGACTCCATGAAACTTAGTCATCAGTCACCTCACATGCCAGTCTCACGCGGTTGTCAGTGTCCCACTTTAACAACCTTGACCAGGGACAAACATAATCTATGTCATTTATCACTTTATAGGGTTTCATGATCAAGTCCTCAACTTGATGACCTATAAAATGCCATAAATTACTCTTGGGACTATTATTCAATTATCCAATAATCAAACAATAAATGAAACAATTTCATTATGACATAACCAAATTATGCCTACATGAATATCATAACACAACTAAATCCTTTACAACTCCCACTAGAATTAAGATCACATCTTAATATATCCAATACCTACAGCAGGAGGGTGAAACTCATGCTTAGGTCGTGGGAGAGGCTGCGGTGATCTGCTTGGAACCCTTTCCAACAAACTGCAGGCTGTGGTGCTCTGTTTGGAACCCTTTCCAACAAACAACACTACAGTATAGACACAAGACATAACCCCGTTCCGACCGGAAATCGTCTTTGTCCGTCTAACCACTCTTCATCAGAAACCATTACTTCCTCAGTTCACCAAGCTTCTATCCTCAGTATTCCCAAATACTTGAGAATATTCTTGGTAACTATCGAGTGACTTTCACATGGATCATATTGGTATCTACTCATCATGCTTAAAACACAAGCAATATCTGGACGAGTGCAGGTCATGGCATTCATGATAGATTCCTCTGCATACGCCTGGGAATCCTATTCAAAAAAAAAAAACTTTCTTGCTCAGCCAGTGTCTAGGGACACTGCGTCTTGCCAAGATTAATGCCATCAGACATTGGTATGAAGCCCTTCTTGGAATCATGCATATTGAATCTGTCCAAGACTTTATCACCACGGGAAGAAGTATGTCATCTACATACATAACGAGAAATGCAACTACACTCCCACTAGTCTTCTTGTAAACAGTTGGTTCCTCTTCGTTCCTGATGAAGTCAAACCTTTTGACATCTTTATCAAAACGAAGATTCCAACTCCGTCATGCTTGCTTCAATCCATACATGGATCGATTAAGCTTGCATTCTTTCCCAACATTATTTGGATCTGTGAAACCTTAGGTTGCGTCACGTACACATCCTCTTTCAGAATTCCAATTAAGGAAAAACTGTTTTTCACATCCATCTGCCAAATCTCATCACTATGATAAATGGCATTTACTAGGATAATCCTAATGGATTTAAGCATAGCAAATGGAAACAGGTCTCATCATAGTCAATACCATGATTTGCATGAAACCTTTAGCCACCATCCAAGCTTTGAATATCTGGATATTCCCATTTCGGATCTAGCGGCTCCAAGCCACTTTTCGGAGTCTGGGCCCAACTCTGCTTCTTCAAAATTCGCAGGCTCGTCATTGTCAATGATCAACAAGTCATGACAATCGTTCACAAGAAATCCATATCTCTCGTGATCGTTACGAATCCTTTCGGATCTACGAACTTCAGGCACCACAGGTGCAAGTTCTACAACCCTTTGCAGACCCAGCTACTACTCTTCCTTAACAGGCCGAGCAGTCTCCTGTGATTCTCGAACATTTTCGAGATACACTTTACTCCCACTGTTTTTCTTGGAAAGACAATCTCTCGCAAGAAAACATAGTTCTTAGCAACAAACATTTTGTTATCAGAACATGTGTAGAAGTAATAAGCCTTGGTTTCCTTAGGATAACCATTCAAAGTAGCATTTATCGAATTTGGATGCGAGCTTGTTAAATGTTTTACACAAGCCTCATAACCCCAAATTTTAGTAAAGACAAACTTGGAACATTTCCAATCCACATCTCATATGGAGTCTTTGCAATTGATTTTGTTGGAACCCTATTTAGTGTAAACTCAAACATTTCTAGAGTGTATTCCTAAAAGGATTATGGAAGATCTGTGTGACTCATCATTGATCGAATCTTATCCAATAAGGTCCGATTCCACCTCTTGGAAAACCCATTCCAAAGGGGCGTTCCAGGAGGAGTGAGCTGTGAAACAATTTCACACTCTCTCAGATGATCACTTAACTTTTGACTTTAAGTATTCTCTTCTGCGATCTAATCGAATAACTCTAATACTTTTATCAATTCGATTCTGTACTTCATTCTGGAATTCCTTGAAAAATTTTCAAAAGAGGATTCCTACTTGTGTGACTCATTAGATAGACATCGCCATGCCCACTCTAGTCACCAGTATAGGTAATGAAGTCTTGAATCCTAATTTTCTCTAGCATTGGTGCCTATCGGGCCGCACACATCTGTATGTATAAAGCCCAATAAGTCATTGGCCCATTATTTTATTTTGATAAAATGGGCCTTAATCGTTTTGCCCAATAAGCAGGATTCAAATATCTCACATGATTCACAACCATGTGAGCCCAAAAGCCCATCACTATGGAACTTCTGAATCCTCTGTGGCCCAAACGATAATGCTGGAGAACCGATTTGTGTTTATGTCATAGACAGATATATATATTGGTTTAAGACATAAAACCCATTCTCTAATGGGATGCTACCATATAAAATATCATTTAGATCAAAAGAGCAACATTTGTCTTTTATCAAAATAAAATCATTCAAAATCATACAAGAAAATGAAATGACATTTCTGCTCATAGCAGGTACATAATAGCAATTATTTAGTTTCTAAAACCAAGCCTGAAGGCGACTACAAGTGGAAACTTCCTACAGCTAATGCAGCAACTCTTGCTTCATTCCTGTTGAGCTTCTCCACTTGTCCTTTCTTCAACGTTCTACTGTTGGTTAGGCCCTGCATATTTAACCAAACATGAGCACCACAACCGGTATCTAATACCCATAAGATAGAACTTGAAATAACACAAATACCTGAATAAGGAGTGTCATACATCTCCATTATTTCCATAGAATCTTCCATGTATTTCTTGCATTTTCTCCTCCAATGCCTTGGCTCCCCACAGTAGCTACAAACATCATCATCAGATGGGCCAGACATGGGTTTAGTGAGAAACCCGGGCTCATCCTGATTCACAATCTGGATGACTTTTCTCTCACCCTTGTCTTTACCAGGTTTCACAAACCTTTTGCCCTTCTTGATATTGAGCTCAGCTGTCTTGAGCATATCATGCAGTTCAGTCAACGTCTTCGTCAAGACATTCTTGATGTAGTACTTGATGAACTCATCATAGCTCGTCGGCAGGGACTGCAAAATGATGTCAGTAGCCAACTCTTGGCTAATTGGACAATCCAGTCTCCTCAGGTTATCAATATAACCCATCATCTTCATGACATGAGGACTTACTGGAGCTTCCTTTGGTAGCTTGCACTCAAACAGAGATTTAACCGACTGGTATCTCTCAGTTCGAGTCTGCTCCTGAAACATAGCTTTCAGGCTAGTGACTATCTCGATAGGCGATTCCACGTTCTCATATTGCCCCTGCAATTCAGAGTTCATGGTATCCCTCATCAGACGGTTCACATCAACCACATCATAATAATGCTTATTCCAAGCATCATATACTGCATGTGAGGCATTGGACCTTAGTTTCTCGGGGAGAGCTTTCTCAAGGACATAGTCCTTTCTCTCTTGCTTGAGAACAATTCTCAAGTTCCGATACCAATCAAGGAAGTTGGATCCATTTAACTTGTCCTTCTCAAGGACGGATCTCAACGAGAAAGAGTTCTGATTAGACATAACTGTAATAAGAAAAGGAAAAATCAGTTATGATATTCAGAAAATGAGAAATCTTAACAATTAAGAAAACTAGCATTATATTCAAAACAATGTTTCCTCAAATGAATATAATGATCCAAGATCCATGTTTCACCAAAACCCGAGCGAGCCACTGGCTGTTACTCAAATCTTAGCTATATAGGTAAGCAACACTTTGCTAATCATATCCAATATGACTCTTGGTTGTGGATAAGACATCTTATGTTTTATCCACCTGATGTCTATGGGCCCAGAACTTCTGATAGCCCATTCAAGCAAACCAATCTCTTCAGTCATGGAATAGTTGATGTCATGCACTGCAAGCCCATCAACACAATTACCTACTGCCTTACTCATGTCACTCCGGACACCTTGCACTGCAAGCCCATCACGCAATGAAACAAGTCTTTGACAGCTGACAAGATCGGGAAGACATCCAGAACACTTGATATTTAGTTGAGGAAATGAACTTTTAATCCTTAACACACATCATATATGCATTTAGGAATCCAATTTCATTAAATCTGGTTCGGTTATTAGATTTTAGGTTCACTATCTAAAATACTTACTGCCTCACTCATGTCTCTGCAGACACCTTGCACTGCAAGCCTGTCACGCAATGAAATGAGCCTTGACAGTTGACAAGATAGGGAATCGATCGACACTACCTTAGTGTCGATCGATACTTACCTGTCTGTCACAGTTCTTCGAAAACCGATTAATCCAATTGAACTCGATTTCGATAACCGACAGAACCAATACAATAACCGGTTAGTGTCGATCGACACTACATTAGCATCGATCGACATTGATCAAACCAGATCCAATTCTTGATAACCGGTCAATCCAATTGAACCGGATCGATAACCGGTCAATCTAATTGAACCGGGCTGATAACCAGTCGGTGTCGATCGACACAACCTTTGTGTCGATCGACACCAACCAGACCGCAGCAAATCAAAATTTGCCGGTTTAATCGATCTGTTAACCAAGCGCGATAACCGATTCAAAATCTTATTGAACCGGTTAACCAATCGCCTGGTCGTGTCGATCGACGCAACTTTTGTGTCGATCGACACCAACTTGATATCGATTAATATATCAAACTGACGGCAATTGAAAGAGCGTGTCGATCGACGCCCCTAAACGGTGTCGATCGACGCCCCTAAACGGTGTCGATCGACACCAACCTCTTTGGAAAAATAAACAAGATACTTTGGCCCGTGTCGATCGACACCAGCTTGGTATCGATCGACACAGACAAAAAACCCTTATTCCGAATTTTAACAAAAACGTTTTAGGTCAAAATTCAATCTCATAAGCATCCTCTTATGAATTCAACTAATTCGATTTCATGCTTTAGATTCAGATTTGTTAAACCCTAAGGCTCTGATACCACTGTTGGAATTTGACTAGGTTTTACCGGATTAATCTCTATTAATCAACCTAACTGAATTCCATATAAGCCTAGGATCTAGGGTTTGTAAACAATTAATCTGAAAAGAACGGATCTCGAAGATACCTGGAGTTTATGCAGCGGAATTGGATCAGGGATTCGAGATCTATAGCGCCCCAAGCGTTGCGCCTCTACTGTTAGTCCACACGCACACAAACAGGAATCTGCAGGGTTGCTAGAGCCTGGAATCGGATCTTTCAGGGAATTTATGTTTCAGAGGCGGCTCTGGACTAAAAGCTACTTCTCCAGGTCGTGCCTCATATCATATATATATAGGCCCTGGAGAAAAACTTAATTAATCCTTGAACCGATTCAGAATTAATTAAGTCGTTAAACCGAAATCCCTATTTCGGTTAAAGCCTGGTGTCGATCGACGCCTCTTCTAAAACATGATTCTTATGTGTATCTAATACACATCATTTGGATCATTACATTAATGATCATTCCCACATAAAGTAAATCCAGTTTGCTTAGGTGTGTGACCCTGTAGGATCATATAATACTAGTAATGAGTTCATAACTCATAGATCATCAGCGGCTTCTAGCAAAACATAATGACCACCTAGTATCATATGAATGTCTGATCTCGACAATACAACTATCACTAGAGTGAATACAAGTGTGATTTCAGGACATTCCCAACAATGACTCCATCTCATCTCCCATGGCACCTTGCCATTTACCCTTGTGTTCACACTCCAAAGCTTCACGAAAGCTTTCAGGCTCTCCCCCATCAGTAAGTAACACATACTCACTAGGATCGTACCTCGACAGTATTAGACTTCTCTCAGATCTTCTAACAACAGGCGGGTTCTCAGTAGTTGGTGTCTCACCATAATCGTCACCATGATCACCAATACCATCATCATGTGCGGGAGCATCTGCACTAGGTGTATAAACATGAACCTCAGCCTCAACCTGACCGTAGACCGATGTAGAAGGACTAACCTCTGAATCAATCAGACTCTCATATCTCTGAGCTGGTTTTCCAGACTTGTCAATGTCCTTAATCGTCTGATCTTCCATGAACACCACATCTCTGCTCCTAATGAGCTTCTTCGCAACGGGGTCATCAAAATTTGTATCAATACTCTTCCTGACCATAACCAATGAACACACATTTTCACGACTTGATCTCAAGCTTTGACCTCTAATCTTTGGGAATATGAACCCTCAAATGACCATAAGAAACATCCTTACCAGTCCAAACTCTCTCTGGAATATCACCCTCCAATGGAGTACTAAATGATAAATTCAAGACATGAACAACTGTGCTTAAAGCCTCACCCTAGAAAGTCTGCGCCAAGCCTGACTCTGAAATCAAACATCTAATCCTCTCTACAATAGTTCTGTTCATCCTCTCAGCCAACCCATTCAATTATGGAGTCTTGGGTGGCGTCTTCAGATACCTAATACCATGTTCCCTGCAATAATCATCAAATGGTCTAGAATATTCTCCACCATTATCACTGTGGATACACTTCAGTTTCTCTCCCTTTTGTCTCTCAACCAATGACACAAAATGCTTGAAACATCCCAAAACCTGATCTTTCGTCTTCATAGTATAAACCCACAACTTCCTAGAATGATCATCAATGAATGTGACAAAATATGATGCACCACCAAGAGATTTTGTCTTCATTGAACCACACACATCTAAATAAACCAGATCAAGTATCTTGGACTTCCTAGAAGGACCGGAGGACTTGAAAAAGACCTTGTGGTGTTTTTCGGCAAAACAATGCGCACACTTCTGTAAGTGTAAACCGGAGATACCTGAAATAGCCTCCTTCTTTGACAGCACAGACAATCCTTTCTCACTCATGTGACCGAGGCTCTTATGCCATAACTCTATGGCATCACCATTCTCCACAGCATTAACAATGTCTTTGGAGAACTTAGCCTGCATCCAATAGAAAGATGAATGCTTATCACCTCGAGCCACAACCATGGAACCTCGTATGAGTTTCCATTTATCTCCTCCAAACAAACTATAAAAACCTTCATTATCAATCTTCCCTGTAGATATCAAATTCAACCGAATATTTGGGACATGCTTAACTCCCTTAAGCAAAAGTCTAGTAGCAGTACTAGTCTCAAAGCAAATATCACCAATGCCAGTAACCTGAGCAACTGCGTCATTACCCATCTTCACAGAACCATAACTACCCGGAGTATACGTAGTGAACAAATCCCGCTGCGATGTAACATGAGTAGTAGCTCCACAATCAACGATCCAACTGGTGTCTTGGCTAGCAACATTAATGGCATCACTCTCAAGAAGAATAAGAGACTGATCCTCGGTGACAATCATCCGATCTTCACCATCTTCTTAACGCTTTCCAAGTTTGCTGTCCTTTTTCAACTTCCAGCAATCCTTCTTCAAGTGCCCTTTCTTATGACAATAATGGCACTCCAACTTGGCAAATTTATTAGATTTGCTCCTGCTCCTGTTCTTGTTATTCATGGGCTCTCTATATAATCTCCCCCCCCTCGACTCTGAAATCATTACATCTGAACGCGAGAAACTAGGACTAGATTTCCTCATTACTTCCTCATTCAAGACACTATTCTTCACTAACTCCATCGAAATAACACCATTCGACGTGGAGTTACAAAGAGACATTGTAAACATCTCCCAATAATCTGGTAATGTACAAAGAAGCCACAAACCGTGAATCTCATCTTCAAACTTAATTCCCATGTCAGCAAGTTTATTAAGCACTCCCTGAAATGCATTCAAGTGATTTGCTACCAGAGTTCCCTCCTCGTACCTTCTTGATCATGTACATCATATTATTCCCGGTCTTCTGAGCAAACAACTGCTCCAGCTTCAACCACAAAGAACGAGCATTAGTCTCATTATAAACAATAAGAACACAACACGTTTGTTTACCCAGTCCCTTTTCGGTACCTCTGGGGAGGGGATCTCTTGCCCCTCAACTTCCACTATATATATGAGAGTTCATAGCTTTTTATCTTGCAAATTACAAGAAGCCCTAGAGAGATGATATTAAACCTTACGGCACAAGGTAGAAGAAGGAAGACATATATATGCATCTATGTGTCTAACCCTAAAGTCGTTTTCATCTTATTATGGGCTTATTGTTGTAGCCCAAATCTCTCTCTTCTCTTTTCTTCATTTAATTTGCAAGGCCCAATGTATTTCGCCCTTATGAAATTGGTTTGGATTTGGTCAACTCTTACAATCTCCACCTTTGACCAAACCAAAACACAATCACCGACTAAGCTTCTTCTTCCTCTCTCCTCAGATTCACGTTTCTTCAACTTCTCCAGCATTTGCAGATTCCAATCACCACCGCGACTCCTTCTGCAGGGATTTCTCACTACAAGAAAACATGTCATTTGCGACTACCAAAAGAGTCGCAAATTCGCACAAATGAGCCATTTGCGACTACTTTGCGACGCTGCAAATCCGTTGCAAATTAGCGACGTGTTTATGACTTTATTCTATTCGTAGGTAATTTGCGACGGATGTAGGACTCCATAACTCAGTCGCAAATAAGTGACACTTGTGTGACTCAGGCAAGTAGTCACTAATTAGCAACGGAGTTGAGACTGTCTAAGGTGTGGCAAATAAGCGACTAATTAGCGACTTCGGATTTTGCAACTGATTTGTGGCTAACTTTATTCGTCGTAAATTAGCTACTAGTTAAAGACTATATTGTTGTTGTTACAACTTTGGGTTAGTCACATTTTGGTCACTAATTTGCTACTGATTTGCGACGCCTTTGTTTTAGAAGTGATCAAATTGAATCTCTTTCCAGTCACTTTTCAGTCACTTAAATGCTACTAATTGTTGTTTGTTTGTGTTGTTTTAAATTACCAAATGGTGTGAATAATAAAAAAAACTTGAAACGCAAAATTATATTACAAAACAAGCATATAACTTGTCAAAATTAGTACCAATGTACAAAGAATGCTGCACAAGAAATTCTTTAAATTCTTTTAATACATAAATTGATACCAAAAACAAAACAACAAAAATACAAACTTTTTTCAATTTCGTTCATTTTGGGTTAAAATGAGGAAACTTAGAAGAGAAGGGAAAAAGAGAAGGGAAAGAGGAGGCAATACAATGGTGGTCACAGTTTAAAGCGTTAGTGAAACGATGCAAGAGCCGATCTCTGAATCTTTCGAGCGGTGTCAACATACAAATGTCTGCCTAAAATGTTGACTTGAATCTCTGAATCTTTCGAGTAGTGTCATCATCTCTATCTATAAGATCTAACTCTTTCTGCCCAAAAAAAAAAGAAATCGTTAGAAAAAAATTCTAAACCACTTCTTACAGAAACAAAATAATATAGTTTTTTTCGGTACCTCATCCGCAACATTTGAGAGGGCTCTATATAGCCCAATCCAAACTGGTATTGTAGCTAGTGTGGGGAGGCACCCTAACAGATCAAATAAAAATATTAACTTAACCACAAGCTGGAAGAAATGACGAAAGCAATCCCATTTACCAAACTGTTGTCTCAAATGCAAAATCATGAACATATGAAGTAACAAACTGTACCAACAAGGGGATTTATTCCAGCAAGTTTATACAATCTTGCAGTTTCAAGCTGAATTCTCTCCTGCAAAGATACACAAAAATTAGAAAGCTCTTTGTTTTAACAAGAAGGCTACATTCATAGAAAATAAAGCTAGAAGATATGGTATATACATTAGTATCACTCCACAATGATGGAGCCAATAGCAACACCTTATTAGCAATCGAGCATTTGCAGCTTGTTCTCGACTAATATCATGACATCGCCTGCATAACAAATCCGAGAAACATTAAGATAAAGACAGCAAGATAGATGCTCATATTTACTGATAGTATCCAAGAAAATCAAGTACAAGAAACCTCTAACAAGTTTATAAGAACTATCTCGGAGACAACATAATCTGTGGGCAGGGGAATCATTTCCTGATTCCATAACAACCGCTCACACGTTCGGCCAACCCTTACATTCAATGAAAACAATAGACATAAGGGGATTGAAATCCATGAATGCACCATAAGACTCGACGGATTTATCTAAAGCAAATAAACCAATTAGCTAACAAGTCTATAAACCACCAAACAAAGATTCGAACAAAACTCTAGAAAGAGTTGGCTTGTTAAATCCCTGGAAAATTGATTTCAACTAGGAATCGGAAAAGATCGTATTGTGAGATACTCACTATCAGAGAATCGCGAAGCTTCGTCGTCTCCATCAGAGCTATCGGAATCGCAGTTGATTCTCACCACCAAATCCATCTCCGGTAAGCTCTCTTCTCCATCTATGTATCTCTCTCGCCCTCCTTTGACCCGTGAACCAGAACCCGAAACAAGAGGTTAAGAGATTTGAGCGAATTTTTTGAGATTTGAGGAAGATGATGCTTTGTTTTGATTTGGTTTCCTTTGTCGGCGGAGAAGAAAAGAAAGAAGACGTTAAAAGATTAGAAGGGTTAAACGGCATAGATTTGAACGGTCAGGATTATTTCACCAAAGTTGCCACGTCATCGACCCTACTCACTTACCAAAGTCTTTTGCTCGGGAAAACCAATTTGAGGCCATAGCCCAAAATTTTCTATTTTTTTTTTTGAACGTCTATTTTATTGATCTAGAAATCGTTACATACTCATATGAGTAAATGTTGTACACAACTTGGAAGGTTATTATAGATACAAAAAGAAACAAATTGTGAAAGACCAATGTGAGCGAGTTTATCAGCTATAGCATTTGAACGACGTCCGGTATGGACTATATGAACACCTGCAAATCGAGAAATCCATAAATGAATATCATTAATTAGATTATCGATAGCTATATTCTTTGTTCTGCCATGGATGAGATCGGTGAGTTGTTGTGAATCTCCTTCAAAGATAATCTGTCGAAATCCTCGAAACCACAATATTTGCATTGCATGGAGCAAACTGAGACCTTCTGCTTCCGTCGAAGACCTAGCTTGTGGCAGTAATGAGGAGGCTGCTGTAATAAATTGCGAATTATGATCACGAACAACCCATCCTGAGCCTACTTTGTGATTGGAGATGTGGTAGGTCGCATCAAAGTTACACTTGAGCCACCCAGAAGGAGGTGGGGACCAATGTTGAGAGGGGGGAGTTGGGATTCGATGAACATGAGACGATGGTTTGGAAACTGCATTAGACCATTCTTGTGCTTCGGCCTGAGCTCGCATGATTATTTCTGGTGGTTCCCACTTACGGCCTTTAAAGATCATATCATTCCGAGCCTTCCAGAGACTCCAAAGTAGCCAGAAACGCAAGGTGATATGAGACGATTTTTGTGTCGTTGGTAAATGATCGGTGTAAAGGGTCTTGACGTTAGAATCAAGATCATCAGACGGAACGGTTTGGTAGAAAGGATTTCCAGAAAGCTGATTCCATGTATTCAAAGCATGGGGACATGAGAAGAGGATATGATTGGGGGTTTCATTGTTCTGTAGACACCTCTGGCAAAGAGGGTCTATAGGTATACCTTTATCACAAAGACGAGAGGCCATGCCAAGAGCTTGGGATAATGCACGCCAAATAAACATTTTGATTTTAGGAACCAATGGTAACGACCAGATTTTTGTTTTTATGTCAGTTTTTAGAGCCAAATCTTTTTGTCATGTTTATAATAACTATTTTGTAATTTTTGATAATCTTAGCCTTTTAGGAAACCTTTAAATGTGACAAAAAACCACCTTGTCTATAATTTTAATAAATTTATTAAATAGATTAAAACACTTAGTAAAATGTACAATTATATGTATTAAAAATTGATTAAGGATAAAATTTCCACTTAATCTCATACAATTTTAATAAATTAATTAAAAATATATAACCACAAACCCTAAATCAAACAATGTCTCCTAAAAAGTCAAACCCCTATATCAAAATTAGATATGTAATGTGATAATCTTAACATGAACTATAACCTTTACACTCTAAACCATAAATCAATGAGTATCTCTCCTTTCATCTTATCTTTCCAGAGTGTCTCTTCGATAGTAGCAAAGGAATAGACCACACTGTCATCCTCTTCTCTTACTCCGTCTTCTACAAACACACAATCATCTTCAAAAGGTTCGGTCCCAGCTTCTTCATTATTCTCCTTAGACTTTCTTTCTTCTAAAATCTCAAATGAAATTTTATATTCATCTGATAAAGATTCTTTACCTTGTGATGATGAGCTTTCCGTGTCAAAGCCATATGGACTAGGTCCCTGAATTAGATCCTCACCAAAGGTCACCTTCTTTGAATTCTTCCTTTTGATTACTTTTGCATCACTATAGCCTTTTTCTTAAGCCTTAGCAACCCTCCCTTGGAGATATTAAAGTCCATCATGATACTTTCTTTATATTACTTATTTACTACCATTGCAAAAATGCACCATGAAGTTGCTTCCCTTGTAGGTGCAACCTGACCGCTCTAGCATCCCATAGGAGATCATATTTCTACTCATCTCAGGTATGTATCTAATATCCTTGAGTATCACTTCAGAGCCATCTAGATTTTAAATTGTTATTTTGCCAACTCCTTTGATTTCACAGTAGGGGTCGTTCGCCATAAGCACCTTTTTACCTTCTACTTCCTTGAAGTCAAATAAAACTTCTTGTCTGAGGTGATATGGTAAGACGTTCCTGAATCTATAATCCATTCCTTTGTTGGTGTATAGACCACAAACTGTTAGCACCATAGGCTCCTTAAACTCTATTGTAGCAACGTTAGTAGTGTCCTTAGGCCTATAATATCTCCTTTCTGGGTACTCTCTCTTCCAGTGAACTTCTTTTCCACAAATAAAACAACCCATGGTTGTCGTTTTATTAAACCGTGGCCTTGACTAAGATCGAGCTCTGTTGTTAAATCCTCTTTTCCACAATTTATTGTTACCATTGAATCTGCTCTCTTGTCTTCCCCTTGATCCAACTTATAATGCATTGGCATCTGATTTGGACTTGTTAAGCAAACCTTTATGTCTTACTTCTATTTCTTTAGAATAAGCACAAGTGACTACTTCATTAACCGTAAATGTCTCTTTTCCAGATCCATACTGAAGAGTGTGAACGGTGGTTCATAAGCTGCTGGAAGTCCTGATAAGAGCTGAATGGCTTGATCTTCATCTGAGACAGTAATCTTAAAGACTCTCCAAATCTGCTACAAGCTTAAGAAATATGTCAACATTTTCTTCAATCGTCTTGTCCTCTTCCATCTTGTAACAAGAGAACTGTTTCTTCAAGTAGATTCTGTTGGGAAGAGACTCCGTTTGATAAATATTTTCAAGCGCCTTCCACATTCCTAAGGCAGTGGTTTCGTGCATGATCTTCCACATAATAGAATCACTTAAACAGGTTCCCAATAGACTCCTTACTCTGAGATCTTTGTCAGCCATTGTTTGATCAACCTTTGCAGCTTCTTCTATCTTTTCAGATTTAATGTAGATAGTAAAATCTTCCTTAAGAACTAGCAGTAGACCTTGTATCTCTACCTGGCCCAACATCTTGTTTTTCCACATCCCAAAGTCACCTTTACCATCAAACTTAACCATCTCAAACCTTCCTTGTGTTGGTTCCATACTTGTATAAAGTATTTGATCTTTTGATTTCAGGAACAAGAATCAAATACAACCAAGAGCAACCTAAACTAGCAGCACCACAATGAGATTTGCATCACGTTCAAGGTTACAACAAACTAAGCCTAATTGCTGTCTACTCCACCTTAAACAAGAAAACAATAAGTACTTTTCTTACCTTCAAATCTTCTTCTCCTTGTTGCATGTTAACCGAATCATCCTTAACCAAGGCTTTGATACTACTTGTTAGGATTTCAACCTGTCTTGATCTAATTAAAATAGTAAAATCAATAAGAACACAACACGTTTGTTTACCCAGTTTCCTTTTTGGTACCTCTAGGGAGGGGATCTCTTGCCCCTTTACTTCCACTATAAATATGAGAGTTACAAGCTTTTTATCTTGCAGATTACAAGAAGCCCTAGAGAGATGATATTAAACCTTACAGCACAAGGTAGAAGGAGGAAGACATATATATGCATATATGTGTCTAATCCTAAAGCCTTTCACGTTTTTATCTTATTATGGGCTTATTGTTGTAGCCCATTCTCTCTCTTCTCTTTTTTTCATTTAATCTGCAAGGCCCAATGTATTTGGCCCATATGAAATTGGTTTGGATTTGGTCAACTCTTACACATTCAAGAAGAAGGAGAAGAGGAACCCAACATAAACTTGTGACAAGATTCAAAGTAGAGGACAACGATGGACCATTGCCTTGTCTTAGATTTAAAAGATTAATCATTTTGGAGTAGATTTTTGCCCAATAATTAGTTTACCCTAACTATTTTTCTCGGGTTTAAAGTAAACTGAACCAAACCTGGTACTTTGTGAATTTGAAAGATATTCTCATTGGTCTTCTTTTTATCACAACTAGTAATTTCCCCACGCGATGCGTGGACTGGGTGGTAAATTTGTGTAAATGTTTTGTTGAAAAGTTCTAATGTTATTTGTAACATATGTTTCAGTGTTATATATTTGTTTTGAATATTTTTCAATCATTTATGTTTTCATTACCCGTTGTTGTATTGTGATAGTAAAAAATATTGATTTCGTGGTGATGTGTTTTTTTTTATTGTCAATAAAAAATGTTATGTATTGTTTGTGGCTGGAAATAAAGCTTCTTTAAATAGACTTAGATTGGTACATATTTAATATTCGGTTTCATAGCTATTTCGGTATGAATAAAATGGTATTATGGTAGTGATTCTGATTTTGTATCACTTAAAGGTTTATGCATATTTCATTTTAAAAAAAACTTTTTCATTTAATGAGTGTTTTGAATTTAATAATAAGGAAACATCTTTTTATTATATTCATAACCTTTAAAAATTAAAATTTCATATTTTTATTTGTTTATGATGCTTTTTCTATTATTTTATCTTCATACCGCACAACTAATTGAGTAAACGGTTTTTATTCTTACCAATTCAAATATTCACTCAATAAACCTTTTTTTTTTGTCACTCAATAAAGTATGCGGGATAAATTATAATTGTTATTGATAAATTGGACAATAATGAAATTATACCTAATGTTGAAACAAATTATTAAAAGGTTCTTTCTTACTGGTCTCGTCTCGTGAAGACTAAATTATATTTTACTCTATATGAGTCTGATCTCTTTCTTTAACAATACTCGGGAATTTAAATTTCTACTCTTTTTTTTATAATTACGACCTTTGTGGAAGCTAGATTCCGCACTAAAAATTTATATGTGAATTCGGGAAAAAAATTTTAGTCCTAAGAAATGTCAATAAATCTGACTAAACTCGAACACAAGATAACGAAAATGGATTTATATTGATGAATGATCGAATATACAAAGATAATTTTAGCTAGAACAGTCATGAGAGCTAAAGTGTAAGCTTATGGAAAAAATTAGCCATTTCGACACCAAAATTTGTGATTTATACTCCTCTGAGCTGAATGGATTAGCTCCGCAAATCTTTTCTCACCGCCGGTGATATCAGACTTGTTCAGATTCACCTTCGGGGAATGTCGGGATCTTTGCTGAGACGTTGAGCGGCGCTGACTTGGTCCATCCCCGCTGAGTTGATCGTTTAAAAGGATCTTCAGTTCCGGCGGTAAACGGAACAGTGACTTAGGCCCAGTAGATTCAGAGAATATGTCGACCTTTATTTAAGTTTGGCAAGGTTCTGGGCCTGAAGCCCAATTACAAATATGATCCATTATGATCATACTTAAGCATTATGGGCAAGAATTCTAGTGTGAAATCCAGCTCCAACAGTTACCCCTGCCTATTAAGTACTTTCATGATAAGAGCTAATGGGCGATAAGATGGAGCTAAGATATCGGGAGATCTTACCCTTGGTAATATTTGAAGTTACTGCAACCCAGATCTGTTTCGATCCGGAATTGTTTGGTTAAAATTGTGCGAGTTATATAAATTGACCATCCCACATCTCCATTCCTTTTAATTGCTCGCTTTCTGATTCCAAAATAAAAAACCATATTTTGTAAATTGATTCGTCTATGTTATTGTTGTTATTTCTCTTCATTCATTCTTCGTCTCATCTCTCGATTTTAACCGGAGCTCATCACGACCTGATCTCGAATTAGATCCGCTTGTATTCTACTTTCACAGCCGCTTTCAAATGATAGCTTGTGATAATCAATTCGGACCTCATCCTCCTTCTCACATCTCACAAAGGGGTTTATCAGGTCTCTCAAGAGATTTGGACTTCCCGAAAGGAGTCAAACTTTCACTTCCTGCTAACTCGAGTTCTCCTTAATCAATCATGCTCAGATGGTGATGTGCTTACCCTGCTTACTTTGCATCTTGCAGACCCTCCTTTCCAATCCCTCTCTATGTGATCCGTCTCTTAGACGCGTCGGGATTGACTTTTCCACAGATGAATCCAAACTTCCTCCGTCACGCCATTAGAACCTTTGTTCGAGGCTTTGAGGAGGGAATGGATTTATCTGATGATCACTTCTTCGATTTGTACAGAACAAAGAGAAACCATTGGGTCCCGGGTCGGTTCTATCTCTCTAATGATGTGGCCGAGGGATTATCACCGATACAACTCAAAAGAAGGATACAACTGGCAAGGAGGGTAGTTCTTCTTCCAGATTTCTCTTTCCTCTATTACTTCAGTTGAAGAATTTGAAGCACTCCCATGTGGCTTTGCTGCCCAAGCTGGTCAGAGGATGCCCCTTATTATGCTTTTTGTTTCCTTTTTGCTATATCCTGCACTTGACTTTTTTTTCTTTTTGTTGTGATACTCACATAATACGCTTTGTGCAGTGAATACAGAGGAGAAAGCACTTGACGACTCTATCATAAACTAGATTAATCGCCTCCATGGTGGTCATACAGACTAAGAATTGTTTGATCTTCCTCCCATCAAGAACATCTACATCTTGCGGAATTTAACAGAGTTTATTGCATATCCAACCGCTTTTCCCCTTGCGCTTGCCTTGAGTCCAGTTCCTCTAGCTGTCATCCTGCCTCCTCATGTTGAAACAACGCCTCACTCTGTTTTAAAGAAGAAAAAGCGTTCATACAAGTTTTTGACCCGTGCTCTAGCCAGAAATGTCCTCAGATCTTCAGATCAGTTCTTGTATTGGTCTGGTTATTTAAATTGATTTGAATAGACCATCTTAGGATCTTTTCTAATCGGCTCTCTGGGTAGTGAACAAGTTCTGCTACCGAACCAGCCTCAAACACCAGCTCGTCTTCTAGCATTCCCCCTATTGCTGACATGTGTCGCCGGGATACTTTACGTCGTCCCAATGAAATCCCTGCTCCTGCTAGCGCGCAGATTCGCTTAGGGAACATGACTACAGTTGTCAACTCTGTCCTCAAGGAAATAAGAGTTCTTGCTCCTGCTGCAAGGACCTCTTCTGCGCCTTCCTTGGTGGCTCTGGCAGCTCTCGGCGGATTTGGAGAATGTGATCGGATGCTTGCGGATCGTTCGTCATAACTTCTTCCCGGTTGGGCTCGATCGAGCTCAGATTAGTCGTCGGGGAGGTCCCATCTATTTATCCTTGTTCTTCCTCCAAGGGGACATCTGCTGATAAGCATAAAGTGTCTCCAGCGACGGTTCTGGTGAAGATAAGCCACTCTATTGAAACTACTCCCCCTCCTGGAACTGTCCGGTTGATGATGATCCTGAGGGGCTCTTTCATATGTTCTGCCGCTGCAAACCGGCTGAGTGTCCTCTCCCATTGGTCAAGAACATGATTCTTCAGGAGATATTCATCAAGCTTACCTCATCTATGGGGAAGGTTAACTCGAATCCTTTACACTTTGGTTTTTCTTTTGAAAATTCGTTATATGGTTTATTGAGTTGTTTCCCTCTAAGCTCTAGAGGCAGCCAACTCTCTGGTTGCCGACGCTGAAACTTGACTCCGTGATGTGCCGTGCCGGGGCGAACTGGAGAATATGAAGGTGGTGATGTCAAAGATGGGTGTTGACCTCAATGCATCTCAGGCGGAAGTCGTAGTTCTTAGGGGGCAGCTGCATCCTCTCTCTAAACGAGTGGCGAAGCTTACTGGAGAGCTGGAATCAAAGAATCAACATAACGACATTATGAAGGAGGTTAGTCTTGGAGCTATCAAGCAAGCATCTAACATACTTGCGCTAAACCGGGAGCTGGAGGTCGAAAACTAGGGCTTGAAAGAGACCCGAGATGCGGTGGCTTGGATGGCTAATTGAGGTGGGCGCCGAGAGCTTTCTAAGAAGTATGAGAAGATCCTTCTCTTTATCAGTGAAAAAATTTCAGAAGAAAGATGTGGTGGTCAAGGCCGAGATCCATCTTCAGGAGCTTTTGGCTAACATTCAACTGCTGGAATCCTGAACCAAGAATGAGTTCACCGCCGAGGAGGAACACGGGAGGCTACTGAACGAGCAGCCGGCTGTGGAGGATGATTTTCGGGTGGTCATGGTTTTGGACTTTGACATCGGGAAGCTGAATCTCCTTTAAGTTTCTGAAGATTATGTGATGGCCTTGATGGAGGTGGACCTAGCTATTCAAGTTATGCCGGGGGTGGACTAGCATGCTACCAACCAGCTGGTTAACCTAGATGCTCTTGAGGGTGGCGAGGTGATCGAGGGTGTTGCAATGTGATATATCTTAATTGTTGCCCTAGTGGACTTTTATTTGCATTTGCTTTGAACGATTGGTGCCTCAGAAGGCTTTTATCCGTGGGAATTTGTTTGCTATGAATAGCTTGCCTCGGTGGCATTTTTATTTGATGAACCTTTCTTTTCCTTACTTAATATATTCACTTTCCTTTGGTGTGTTTACTTTTCCGAACTAAATGATTATTAGGTAATCTGATCATGTATGGTAAAGTAGATCGCATAAGTTTGAATTTGTTGTTGCGATGTGGATTTTTTGTCCGCCGACACTTCATCGTAACAAAGTTTAAGATTTAACTTTTTCAAGCCTAAGTTTTTTTGTGATTGCTTGTTGGATCGACTTCGATTGTAATGATGTTGGTTTTACCTTAGGATGTTACGGAACGGGGCCAGTTGGCCTAAGTAATATATTCTTGATTAAAAACTTAGTAGAAATTAAAACTACAATCGACCTGAGTAGGTAAGCGTGTTTGTTTGGTGTGGCTGCACTCGAGGGTTGAGTTGCCTACGTACCCTGTAAGGGATAAAGCCACTTCATAGTTTGATCATGAAATAGGGACTTAGTGATAGAATAGCTTGAGGTTGCTGCTCTTCTGGGTTTTCTTCACTGTTTTCCCATTCTGGATATTTCTGAGCTTGTAGACGTCTGGTTGTACTACATCGGCAACGCGATAGGGACCTTCACATTGGGTCTTTAGGGCTCTGGTGCCTTTCTCTTGGGGTTTGTTTTGTGGTTTGCATAAGATGATGTTGCCGACTCTGCGAGACTCATGTTTTGGCTGATAATGTCGAGCTGCTGCTTTTTGGTAGTTTTGGATTATGATCCCAGCCAGCTTGCAGCGTGTCTTTATCATGTTGACGGTGTCTTAGAGCAAGTCTTCGCTGACATCTTCGGTGAGGGGGATAGTTGCCTCCCAGAGGTATGGTATCATTGGGTCAATTGGTACCAATGCTTCTATTCCATAGGTTAGCGAGAAGGAGGTTTATGCGGTGTTCTTCTTAGCTGTCGTGCGTGAGGCCCAGAGCAGTCCCTGCAACTTGTCAGTCCATCTTTCTTTTTATTGCTACTAAGCGTCTTTCTAAGCTATCGATCAGGGGTCTAGTCGCCATCCTTCCATGATCGTTGCCAAGTGGGTTATTTGTAGTGAAGTAGGTCAACCTGATGTGCCATTTGTGGTAAACTTTCATGAGCGTTGCCGAAGTGTAATGGGTGCCACTATTGCTTACAATTTCGTGTGGGATTAGTTTGCCATGGATTTTGAGTCGCGAGACAAATGAGGTAGTAACAGATCTATTACAAGGTTGGATCAAGAGAAGCTCTGATTGAAAGTCAAGGGAATAGGTTAAGAGAAGATAATAACAAAAAAAAAAAAAAACAGACAAACTATTCAAGGGAAAAGAAAAAGGAGTTATGATTATTTACCTTGGGAGTTGAACATTGAGCATTTAAAAGGACAGAGGACATGAGTGAATTAATTTATACAAGGAGGTGTACACGGCTACCCAGAATCGCAAAGATCTTTCGACTTCCCCCATTTACTCAACCGTCCGATTTCAAGTAAGGAATCTTAAACTTACGATTCTGAGTAGGTGCGTATATGAGTTGCAAGTACTCCATATCATACCAGAGTAAAAATCTTCCGTTATCGCAGCTTGAATCAACCGCCCATTAGGTCTTATAATTTAGAAACACTTAATTTTTTTGGGGGGGGGGGGGGGGGGGAACTATTGAAGTTTGATTTCATCCCTGAAAAACTGTCCTTAAGCCTGCTTATACTAAGACCTGATTATAAATGAAAGTGGGCCCAAGGCCCAGAAATACGCTAAACTCAGAACAAGACAAGACGTATCCTCTGGATACGTTTGGGCCTGAATCACTGCCCCATTAACCTGCTAAGCAAAGGATCGTTTAACCGCCTCAACCAACGAAGCTTGAACGAGTCAGCGAAGATTCAGCATCCCACCTACGATTTTGATATTCCAGTAGGACAAATCCAAACGTAAAGATACGTGGAGCTGAACGGTTAGCTCATGGAGGCTATATATACACGAAGAGATAGAGTAGAAATCACTAACTTTTCTCATACGCTTACACTTAGCACTACTTTCGCTCGATCAACTGTTTTAGCTAAAACTCTCCGACTAATTTACTACTTGTTTTGTGATTGTTGGTTGATGCTCTGTGATTGTGTAGGATGGAGAATGTCATATTTATAAAAGGTGCCACAAAGCTATGGTAGAGGAGATTACCGCTGCCAAGATCAAACTGAAAGACCAAGAGGACAAACTAAAAGACCATGAGGCGAAACTCGAAGCATCGGCTAGGGAAATTACTCAATTGAAGGAGATGGTGGTTAAGCTTTAGGCCACGGTTATTCGCCTTCAGAGGAAACCAGTCCCATCGGCTACGATCCATTTCCTATAGCTTATGATGTATTGTGGTTATGTCTAAAACTATCAAACTATGTTGTTTCTTTTGTTGTTATGTCTCAACTTTGAACCTATGTTGTTTCTTTTATTGTATTGTTGTTATATCTCAAACTATCAAACTATCTTACCATATTCTGTCTTAGTAGTACCTAATTGTACCAGTAGTTCATTCTTAGTTGTAACTAAAAAAACTAGTAGTTCAGTGTTAGTAGTACTTAAAATGACTAGTAGTTCGGATCAGAACATTATCCTTGTTGAGAAGAGGATCAAAAACCATCTGTTGTCTCCAAGTCTCCTTTCACCTTACTCAAGACCAAAAAGAGGCAACAAAAGAAGGAGGAGAAGAAGGCAAAAAAGAAGGAGGAGAAGAAGGCAAAAAAGAAGGCATCGGAGAAGAATGATTGAAAAATCTCCTAATCTATCTACCTATGTATTTTTAAACTTTGTTTAGCTGGTGTGTTTTTGCTGTGTTTCAAACTTTGCTTGTTTGTGTTTTGTTTTTGGTGTTTTTAAAACTTGAAAACTTTGCTTGTTTGTGTTTTGTAAGGATAATGTTCTGATCCGAACTACTAGTCATTTTAGGTACTACTAACACTGAACTACTAGTTTTTTTAGTTACAACTAAGAATGAACTACTGGTACAATTAGGTACTACTAAGACAGAATATGGTAAGATAGTTTGATAGTTTGAGATATAACAAC